>JADRCD010194166.1:2086-32207 GCA_019843815.1 Montemys delectorum | reverse complement strand
ACTGTGACCCTCCACACAGACAGACACTGTGACCCTCCACACAGACACTGTGACCCTCCACACAGACAGACACTGGGACCCTCCACACAGTCACTGTGACCCTCCACACAGAGACTGTGACCCTCCACACAGAGACTGTGACCCTCCACACAGACACTGTGACCCTCCACATGGCATGTGTCCTTTAGCTTCCTCTCATTCATCTTCACACCCCCAACTCCCCTTATCTTTCTGTGTTTTTTTTTTTCATTTTAAGATACACACACACACACACACACACACACACACACAAACACACAAGTTTCTAAATTATTTATAGATTTAGGTCCAAGCAGGTTGAGTATAGAAGCAGGATAACACTCAAGAATAATGGTTACTATGACCAGAATTGAGGAGTAAATGTTTAAAAAATTAATATACCAAACAGAAAAGTCTACGAAGCATATTTTATCACATATAGATGCCTATATTAGGATGCAGAATAAAAGATAGAGATGTAGGCACACAATTGAGTATCTAACATGTGTGATAAATTTTGAAATTAAAAAATCATAGTTGGGAAAGTGAGGTGGCTCAACAAGTAAAGGTGAAAGGCAGCAGGCTTGACCACCTAAGTTTGGTCTCAGGAACCCCTATGGTAGGAAGGAAAGAATCAATCCTCATCGGTTGCCTCTGACCTCCATATAAACATGCCCACATACATACACAGAAGCACACATGTAAAATAAATAAATGTGAAAAATTATTGCTAACATGTATTGAGTGCTTATATTTCACTAGGTAGAGTAATGTATCATTAAAAAAAAACAACAGAGGAGGAAATGGTGATATTCATAAAACGTAAATCATGACCCAAAGAAGGCCATAGAGAATTTTTTAAATTTAAGGCCTTTACAACTTTCTAGTTCTGGTCTTCATTTTTATCGCCTTTGTAAACCTCTTGAAGCAAAAAAGTCTGTGATTGGCATCAGGGTAGACAAACGGAAACCAAGGGATACTGTGCTGACTTTGTACCCGGTTCCATCTTCATACTGGAATTAGGGTGATACCAAGGAAGAAAGTGCTCAAGGGAGAATAAATGGAGGCAAGAAAATAAAGAGAGTCAGGTGAAGGGACAGAAGCCACGGACCAACCACATGGGACTGCAGGGTAGTAAGGCATGTTTGTCTTCAGTTTGGATTAAAATGACAATGAAATACTTTAGGAGTTTCAGAAAGAGCTGTAACACATTTGTTTTTAATATGTAAGTGGGCTAAACAGGGAATTCTCACTCGCCACTAGACTTCTACTTATTCCTATGGTCTGGGTCTGTTTTCCCTCCCCCAAAGCTTCTTTAAGGTGAAGGCTGATTCTTTGTGGACTTCACCCTAGGAAAGAAAAGACCCCAATGCCCCAACTCTATTAATTTCACTTATACTTGAGGGTCAGAAACCTTCCTCCGTAATGATGGCTGTGGCTGTGTATTTTAGGATGTGCAGAGTGACGAATTATTCCTTGTTTGCCTGTCTCAGGGAAATTGAGACTACTGAACTTTGTAACATCAGCAACAACAACTGATAGGAAGTATTTTGGGGGACCTGGTGAATTTAGTTTATAAATGATGGAATGGGTGGATATTTCTTGACTTCTGTTACATTGGCATGTAGTTTCTCAACTAGGAACCCTAGCATAGGTGATGAGCGTACCGTGGTGATGTTTCTGACAAAGTGGTGTAGGGGTCTACCTAGCTTTTACTTCTCCTTTCTGTTCCATTCCTACTTTTCCTTGACTGCCCGCTAGAAGTCTTACTTCTGCAGACTCTCGCCACAGAAGAAATGTGAGTAAGGTTAGGTCTGATCCCCAGCCTGGACACAGTGAGAGTGTGGGCGTGAGAAGATGTTGTTCAGGTGACAGGCTGAGGTGTTCATAACAATGAAAAGACAGTGACTTTACAGTCAAAAAAGGAGGCCTAAGCATTGTTTACTCCTGCAGTAGAAGTAAATGAATGCAAAAAAATTCATCGGGAGGTTAATTTGATTATTTCACAATAACAGGAAATTACTTAGAAAATTATCTTTTCCATTAAAAATAGAAATCTGTTATAAAAAAAACCCCACAGGACTTTATGTTATATATAGTTTATAACATATTTTTGAGTATGCTATTCATAAAAAAACTTGGAAAGAAGATAAAGATTGGGATTATATGTAATTACACAAATGTCTATATCTATAAATGTAAGTATAGACCCAAATATCTATCCTTATATGCTATTTGCAGTTGGATAAATATGCTTCTCATTGGAAATATTCTTCAAAGTTCAAAGGGCAACTCTTGTGGACAGAAAAGGCTGTCTCAACAAAATTCATGTACTTTTATTCCAAAAATTGTTAATTTTTGAGGGAACAGAACACCCATTTCAAGCTCTGGTGAGTGTCTGCAAAAACCAGAGGCTAATGTTTACTAGCCTGGATTAAAGGGGTCTGAGACCTGGCCACTCAGTAGCTCCAGCTTGAAGGAATTGTGTCCTCTAAGAGTTGAGGTGATAGCCTACCTTAATAATTTTTAAAAAAAATGAAAATAGGAGAATACATCTCGAAAGTCTTGTGCTTAGGGACATGAAGATGCAAACTAAAAATTAAAAGTGTCAACCCAAAGAGATTGCCTTCATCAGTTTCTTCTGAACTTTGCAATTCTGTGAAAGGTCCATGGATGTTTTGAACTCTTCAAGTTTTTGTATGTTGTATATGTTTCAATTTTAAAAAGGAACAGAGGATTCAGGACTGGCATGTTCTCTGGCTCAGGCTGTGCCATTAACCCTTGTGCAGTCAGTTCACTTTAACCACAGATGTTTCCCTGTTCTGATGAACTTTGAACATTTGTTATTCCCAGACCCCGTGATACAGACTCTGCCACTGTTACATTGTCTCTCTGCTTTAGGAGCTCACATTGCTGCTCATAAGAATTTTCAGAGTAACAGGGCCATAGTGCATTACCATTCAGTAATATTAAAATTAAAACTAGTTTCAAAATCAGTGTATAACATCTTCGAGGTCTCCGTCAAGGGACACTGTTACCACCCTAATCTTTTCTGTACAAAATAAGAAAATAAAACAAAAATAAAATAAATAAAAATAAAACAAAAAACAATTTATCTTGATAATGTTTGCTTAACTGTAACAAGCCTCCTAATTTAATAGTTAATTGCTACTGTATATAGAACAAGAATTTTACTTTTTCTATATGGCTATTCCTGAGATGTCTATTCTGAATGTCTTCCTTAAGGTTTTTGGAAGCACTATTTAGTGATTTCAAAGCCTCCGTAGGTTCTTTTTTTAACTTTTCTATTCTTACTCATTATTTTCACTTGCTACCAGGCAAATCTAGTAATAGAAAACAATGCTAGTTAAAAATATAGTCTTGAAAGGCCTATCAAAGCTTGTCTTCTGCGTGTATTTTGGGGGGTGGTGGGAGGGGTGCAGAATAACTCTCAGGTTTTTCTATTGCTGAAATAACACTGTAAATCTCTTCCTACCCTCAGATCTCCAGTATTTCTGGTCTTGCACACAACATAACTGTGAACTTATACGTGTTCTTAGAAATAACAGGCTTACTTTGGAAAATAGGCACTTAGGAAATGTTCACCCATTTGAGTTCACACATTGATACATTTTCCAGGCTACGCTGGGCAGACGGAGTGAATCAGAAAATTTCTTACCTCTTGAGGGGCGTAAGACAATGCATATCACCACTAAGGCAAGCGCAGCCAGGGTGGTAACTCCAAAGACAGTTTTCAGCCATGTCTACATAGAAGAAAGAAAACTAGGTTTGGGCTTAGATCCTACTGAGAAATGGTAAGATTTTGTCTAACCCTAGATCCTACTTCTCCTTCCCCACAAAGCTTTTGATTGTGTTCCACTGATCTGGCGGTAATTGCTGGAGCCTTTCCAGTTCTGCTAAGACAAATGTTTCTTACAGTATATTTAGAGCCATTTTCTAATCCTAACACACACCAGGAAGCGATACTCAACACACTAATCCCCACCTTCGCTAAAGAATAGGAAAACTCTGACCATACTCAGCCCCGCAGCCTCTGCCCTGTGGTCGTCCCCGAGACGGCACACACTAACCTTCATTTTTCCAGATGTTTTTGAAAGTTAGCTGATTCTCACAGCACAGCGTGGGTCACTGCATCTGTGAAAACTGTTGAAAAGAAGCAAGTCTGTCTTCCAGTTGGAAGCTGAAGTCAGGACATGAGTTGCTCCCCCCACCCCTTTCCACGGACTTTTGACTGCCGTGCCAAATTTCGAAAGATTTCTGTAAAATTAGAAACAGATTTTGGGGGCGTTCTTGGCCTTCAAGTGAACTATGAGTAGTTGGAGGGCGGCTCTATGGCTCTCTCATCCTTGTAAATTCTACACCAACATCTGCTTAAGTTGTCATACAGGGGCTGTCTCATTTCACTCTTTTTTTTTTTTTTTTTTGGTTCAGATTTATATTTCTCCTCGAAATCACTCGGGTCACTTTGGTAACAATCTTTTCTACACTCCTCCCGTTTGCAGCTGAAAGGGGGAATTTCAAGTGAAGAAACTTTTTGATGGTGCATTATACATATCGAATTTTTGGGGAAGGGAAGAACAGTGGAGCCAAATCCGGCTTTGTGAGAGGGTACACCGTGTGACTGCACACTTTTCTCCTGGGAGCCTATGAGGTGCTGCAGGCAGAAATGTTTTTCTTTCAGCACAATTTCTTTGTCCATATAGCACCATATGCACTTTCAGTAAATACAGAAGTTTAAAAATTCAACTGTCTAAACCCACGGCTGCTTTCCTTTAAAGAAATGAAGCGCCATCTGTTGAAATGTAGTATGGGTTAGGTGTGTTTGCACAGGCTAGAAAGATGGAAAGATCAGTGGGAATAATTTACCAGCAGACCTTTGGAAGAATGGAAATGGCTTTACAAGAGTGATATTTTTGCTTTGCTCTCAGAATATCTTCTGAGAAAGGAGAACATTTAGTAATTATAAAGACCTTAAAATAAATTTTAAAAAGGCAAGTGAAAAGAGAAGTCATGTGTACTTCATTTTGGCTAAGTCCACATATTCCAAAGTGATCGGTCATGTTGGCAGATCGGTAAAATGACTGATTAAATTCACACTACACACACACACACACACACACACACACACACACACACACGCACACGCACACACACACACACCAATGTTTTTAGGACATTCTCTCTGGTCGAGAGCAATTCACTAGGGCAGATTCTTGGTTTCCACGTGGATACAGTTGCTAGAAACTGGTGTCTCCAGTTTTTCCATTGCTGGCTTTCTTTAGAAGTTTGCAATATCTTTTGCCTGACTATGCTAAGTTTTATGCTGATCTTTCACAAATTGTTTATGAAGAAATAATGAGGAAACATCACCCTTCTATGTTGCCATTTGCTTTAGTTGACTGGTCTGGCTGCCACAGGAAACTTTCCCCACCACAAACTAACACAGTGGCTTGTGAACTTCCTCCCGCAGTTCTCCAGACGGCTGTCCCTGAATTCCAGCCTTAGGAAAGTTCTGGTGAGCAAAATGAGTCATTAGTATGCATTGGCAGAGGAGCATACTCACAGCCCACTGCAGTTCCGGGATAAGTCCCACTCCCCTGGCGGTTAACGAGCTCTAGCTGTACAAATGGAAGCAGTACCAGGAGTTGTCACAGGTGTACAGTGCACTTACAGACATCTCCATGTGCCTTGATTGTGAGGCCTCAATCCAAGAGAAAGCCATGAGCCGGGTCCCACAGGAACTGCCCTCAAGAGAACCTTCTCGGATTTGTTGCTTTCTTTGGAACATCCACATACACTTTCTCAGAAGTTCTGTCCCAGCTCACCAAACTCCCCAAAATCAGCGAGTACTTTGTAGTGAGTGATTCCCAAGACCTCCTTTTCTGGACAGAAACTAAATCCAATAAATGATTAAGGTATAATTAAAATGCATACTGCTAGCTTTAGCAATTAATCACCGTCACAGGGCTGGAATGGGTACCACTTAGGACTCTGGCTGCATGGAGGACTTCTCAGGGACTTGTCTGACAGGTTTTATGGAGAAATCAGGGCATCTTAAGAAGCAACATTAAGCTGAAAGTGCTAGTATAGGGGGACATTATAAGGATGAATAAACATCTTATTTTGTTTGTATTTTCTTTAGGAAGCTGGTTGGATCTAACTATAACATCTGGAATATTTTCAGTTGTTTGAACTGTTTTAAGGAGGATGTGACTGGGCACAGAATAAATAAAGAAGGTCTCTTGCATATAATTTCATAAGTTAGGAATATATTTCTTGTAACAGAGTTACAGATGGGCTTCTGATCTAGCTTCTATCCAAGCAAAAGTGTTCAAAATATGTTGACATTTAACCATTTCGATAGCTTTACCTTTTTTTCTTCTCTCTCTTTTGGGGTCAAAATAAAAATATTTTAACAAGGTTTATGTTCTTGTTTTTCCAAGCTATATATACATAGGATATATACATACATACACACACACACACACACACACACACACACACATACACACATATCATATCTGATATATATATACTGATATGTATATACATATCAGTCAGTTCTTGTTGGATGTTTTTGGGGAGACAGACAAAGATAACCGAGAGAGGGTCCATTTACTCAGCAAGCATGCTTTCCTACAAGCATGGAAGGTACATCCATTTTTTTTCAGGTTTTTTTTTTTTGGAGCTCCTGCTGAGTATTTTAGCCTGTAGGTTTGTTTGGAAGGAGCACCCAGTTTGGTTGGAAATTTCTGTATGGACCTGTGAGAGGGGACAGAAGAGACATGTGATGCATTTGTGTTATCCTAAAAAAGGAATTGTACCGTTTGTCAGCAAGTGAATCTGGGTGTATTGAAATTATACAGAAACAGACAGAATGACATTGATCCCTTAAAAAGTTAAAGCACAGTAGTATAGTATAGGCTGTGATCCACCTCTTTCCCATTAGGGGATATGGAAGGCTTAGTTTGGAATGTGGTGACATTTTGGTAAGCACATTGGGTAAACGAGCAATACTGCATCTCAAGGCTATGAACAGACCTTGCTAGAGGTATTTCCTAACAAACAGTGGTTGCTTTTCAAAAAATGACTCTGGTAGTTTGGAGCTGGAATGGCCTCTAGAGACTCATATTGAAGGGTTGGTCCCTAGCTGCTGGAACTGAGGGGAGGTATGGGACACACCTCAACTAGAAATTTAAGCTGAACTGAAGAAGCTAGGTCACTGGGACTGTGTCCTTGGAGGAGACATATGGGAACACTGGCCCATTCCTGTCTCCTTTCGCTTCCCAGGCACTAAAAGGTAAGGAAGTTTGCAGTACCACCCTTTTGCCACAATGCTTTGCCCACCACAGACTGAGAAACAATGGAGTCAGCAGATCACAGGCTGAAACTGTGATTCAGAAAAGACCATTCCTCCTGGAAGCTGCTCATGCCCATTGATGGAAATGATGAAAGGTGATAGACACAGATGGTTTCCCTGAAAACACGTTTAGTTATGATTGTTGAGAGCACAGAGAAAAAGAATCATCCTCAGAACATAACTAAAGATCATACTCATTTATCTAGGGATGGAAATGAAAGGTGAAGTTATTAAACAAAACAGTGATGTCCTTTTAATAAATCAATTATAAGAAACATAAGACTACAGGTGGATGCTATACTAGAAACCTAGATTGTATAATTTCAATTATGAATTTGTTCCTAAAAAGCCCCAAAGCTATAGGTCTGTTGTTTGGTAAGCATGCTTAGCCAGGATGTCAAAGTCTCTCTGCTTGATCCTCAGTAGAGAATGAAGAAGCCTAAGGGCTCCTAAAAGCTTGATGTTCAGACCTTCAGTTATAATGAACAGTTCTTCCCTATTCGAAACACAATATTTTAATATATAATTTCATTTTACCCGTGTCCAAACTCATTTACTAATTAGAAAAGAGAATCCAGATTAAAAATTAGGTAAGTTGCCCAGAATTCAAACAGTGCATAGTTGGAAAAAAAAAAAAAACTACATCGATTCAATCTGCTAATTACTTAAGTTACTCCTAAAGTAATAATGATTAATTAAATTAATGAATACAACTACTGCTCTTCTACTGGGACACTCCTTGAGAATGTCATAGTATTATTAAAACTTAAGCATATTCAACCTTCACACCCTTGGTCTGTATTATCATTGTGCATTTCTCAGAAGAACACACTCTCACTCTACAAGACCATGGCCACAGTATTAAGTTGGACAGAGTTTTGTTAGAAATGGAGTCTAGTAATCAGAGAGATACATATTTTCTGGGGGCTACATGATGTCTCTTCAAATATGTGAGTAATGTAAGGAATTTGTCAGATTATCATCAAAGAGATTTCTCAGATCCAAGCAAGAATGTGTCCTGACATCTTGAGAGCATATAATAGCTGTCACATAGTTATAGATCTGGAGGGGTGGTGTGATATGGTGTCGATGAGAGAGTATATTGCTTAAACTACTTTAAAAATCTAATCTAATTTCTAAAATTATGATTTTGATGTAAGGAAGAATATGGAGAAACATGTCTCTCAGATTATAATTGGTACCCACCACCTTCATAAATGTCATAATTAAATGCCAGTGGTTCATTATCTTATCACAATTAGAATGAGTTCTGGAAGGTGAGAGAGTTATCTATTAAATTAGAATTAGAAAGAAAGTAAAACAATTTATTCCCTTCTATGGACACAAAGACTCAGAAGATAAATTAATGCTTCAATTAAATTTATGTTGTATTTTTATTTTTATTTTTCTGTTTGGAATTCACAGCATAGCCCAGGCTAGCCTCAAATGCCCAATCCTTCCAACTCTGGCTCCTGAAGGAGCCAGAACTGTAAGAATTCACCATGACTGTCTTCAAGGACATCTGATGTACATCTCCTTTTAAGTGGTTCATCAATATGAATTTATACCTTATATACTGTAACTCATAAATTAAATCATTTCACCAGTTTGTAAAGTTAGAGAATGCCATGATTCATCGTCAGTGTTTATTGAAAACTTTTTTTTAAGTCTGACACTTTTATAAGCATTTTAAAATTATCACCTCAGTTCATCCTCAGAACTTAACTGCCTTTACCATCCCTTATTTTCAAGTGAATGAAGAGATGCATGGGAAATTTAAGCAGCTTTACAAAGTCACACAGCCTTTGAATGGTGTAGATAGAACACAAACCAAGTACTCTATGATGCAATGCAACTGATCCATGCTAAGATTCTCGCTGGAGAGAATTTGAGGTGCATGGTTGACTCACATAACGAATGAAACAGAAGGAAGGCTTTGCATGAGCTAGTCCACCACACCTTTACAATGAAAAGTACATGCCCCAGAGTGAACAAACAGAGAGAAAAGAGCCTTCATCTGACAGCAGTAGGTTTCAGCTAAGAAGTAAGTCCTTGCCGACAAGGATAGACTCGGAAGATATGAGTGGGCAAGAGGCAAGATACTGCCAACAACTGGAGGCAGAGGGGAGCTGTCTTGAGAGTGGGAGAAATGGGAACCCAAATTGGCCAACTGAACATGTACATTGGTATTTCTTCCACTAGAGTATAATACAGAGGAAAAGGAATAAGTCAAGTGGCAGTGAGAAGGCATTACTGGGACATTTGTCAAGAGGATAACATCCATCAGAGACACACTTAAAAAGGGGCTACTTTAAGACATGAGGGAAGCCAGAACTTACCTGACATTCACAACAGAAGGTAGGAGGGTGAGATGGAGCTGAAAAGAAGACTAGTTGGACAAAAATATATATGGACATTCTCCCTTTGTTCGCAAAGGAATCTGCAAGCAGGCACTAATGTCAAACTAGAAGTAGATTTGCCTTTAAATGATATCAAGGTGTTAGCAAAAGAGTTCAAGACACCAGCACACCAAAGCCAAGCCAACCTCCGGTTTGATGACTTCATCGGCACCCTTAGATCTGACATCCCTGTACAAGGGTATTTGTTCTTATTCTTATTTTCAAATCTACTCTAAACCAAGAGTTCAAATGTTTTATACATATGTGTGTGTGTGTAATTTTATTAAAAACAAAGCAAATTAAAACTCTGAAGCATGAAAAAATAAATACAGGGAAGTTGAGTAAGTAAGGTAATAAACATCCAAAGGAGAGAACAACAAGAAAGAGCAACAATTAGGTAATCCTGGGAATTGAAGCATTTATTTAAAATATTTATTTTATGAAACCTTGTTGAATCTCCTCAGTTCTATTAATCCCATCATGTAAATTCTAGCCTATGAGAAAATATATTTAAAAGAAGACTAAGAAAAAGTCTTCGTGATGTATAATTCTGGGTGTCAATGGAATTGTTCAAGGGGACGTCAGAGTCGCTGGTGAAATATCACTTCTGGGTTCCTTCAGAAGACTCAGCAGCTGAAGCCATAGTGTGAACAATAATAAAAGATCAGTGCTAACCAAGGTCCATGAGAGTCATCTGAGCTCTTAAGAGTCTGAAACAATAAAAAGAAAGAAAGAAAAGAAGGAATCAAAGGAAGAACAAATTTATCATCCATCTATCTATCTATCTATCTATCTATCTATCTATCTATCTATCTATATATATATATGTACCATCTAATCATCTATCAATCATGAACTGTTTATCCATCTACACATTAATCATTTATCGTTTATCTTTCTCTACCTGTTATCTATGTATTTGTAAAACTATCTTTTTATTTACTTATTTATTATCTATATATCTATCATGCATCTACCTACCTGTCCATCTGTTATCTGTATCTGTTGCTATCCATATATTGCAAAGATAGGTCATGTAACAGAGCCCTAGGTCTCAGTATGTCCCCATACCTTAGCACAGCTGACTCCAAGATGGAAGTGCCATTCAAGCTGTAAACTTCAGACTATAGACTGTACCATCTGCCAAAAATAAAACAAAGACATAATCCACCAAAATCCATAGTTCTGAAAATGTCTCTAAACATAATACTAATCCTGTTTTTTGACTTTTGAAGTTCTGCTTCTGGCTGGTTTTGTTAACTATGCCAACATGTGTGTGTGTGTGTGTGTGTGTGTGTGTGTGTGTGTGTATGTGTGTGTGTGTGTGTGTGTGTACATGTATATGTATATGTATGTGTATATGTAAATGTATATGTAAATGTAAATGTAGATGTATATGTACATGTATGATAGTGCTTAAAAGTTCACCCTGAGAAAGGCCCCTTGCTAGGCCAGTGAATATCCAGTGTAGTTAGTGGCTGGCTATTCTAATGAAGACTTCCTACTGCAGTGGCTCTCAACCTTTCTAACACTGTGACCCTTTAATACAGTCCTTCATGTTGTGGTGACATCCCTCCCCCAACAATAAGATTCTTTCATTGCAACTTCCTAACTTCCTAACTTGCTTCTCTCATGAATTGTAATAAAATATTGGATCTGTGGGATGTCTGATATATGACCCCCCAAGGAGGCCATGACCCAGAGATTGAGAACTACTGTTCTACAAATTCCTGTCCGAATAGTCTTCTGTAGTAGATTTTTCTCAACAGATAGTATGACAGAAAAAAATAAAAGACATAAAATAAAAACTCACAGAATTTAAGGACTAAAAGGCAAAAGAGGAAAATTAACTGGTCCTGTCCTGATCTTAAATTACAAGCAAGTTTCAGTGTCTAGTAGACTTCAGGAAGGAACAAGAGAGACAAGGATGTAAACCTTGGATAAGGCTGCAGTAAACGTGCTAGGCCCTTGCTCAAATGCTCTCTTCTCAATGTTGCCCTATTACCCATTTAAAATAAGCCCGTCTTGCTGTCGGGATAACTGGCTTTTAGCACTGGGAAAGAAGGAGAAACAGAAAGATTACCAGATTTAGGCCAATTTGGGATGCCTAGGAAGTTCCAGGCCCAAGTTAACTACGTAACACAATTGTATTTAAAACATTAAACAAACAAATATTCCCCCCTTAAAAAACCCACAAACAATGATAATGATGATGATGAAAATAACTGGATAAATAACTAAAACTAAATAAAATGTAATGTGATGTAATTGACCCTGGGGGGGGGGGGGGGGGGTGGAGAGTGCAAATTCTACTATAGCTTAGTAGTCCTGTGCTTCCTTCATATTCCCAAGGACCTGAGTTCAATCCTCAGTACAGCAATAATAAACAGATGTATAACTAAATAAGGAAATAAAAATGAAACTAACTTTTAAAATCTTCTACCTTTTCTCACTCTTTCTAGCCCCTAAGGACCTCACCGCATTCCAACGTCCTGCACCATTGTTCTCACTTTCTGGCTTTATTGCTTCTTCCTTGTCTCCCCTACACAACTCTATCAGGCAGATATTTATTTTACCTACATACCCAGGGCTTAGGGACAACACTTGGCCTAAAGTATGAATTTAATAAATACTCATGGCCAAATAAATGAAGAAGGCAGCGAGGCTGGGCGTTGCTTGGGCTCTGAGGGGATCCCTCCGAAGGGATGCCTTCTTTAGTAAACGGTCAGGTTTGTTTCTGAGATGCAATCAGATATCAGCCATTGTTTTCAGACAATGGACACATAATCCTGGGCTACTGCATCAGAGTGTCTTTCTACAAGGTTTGTAGGGTTTAGATTATAAGTGGAGCATTAGTAAGAGGAGACTTTACTGCAGCGAATTGTTTTTTTTTTTTCTCCCTGAGAACCGAGAAAAGCTTACCAGCTATTTATTGGAAGTATCTTTTTTATGGATTAGTAAACTGAGATTTTAACCAAACTCCGTGTCACCTTCCTATGACATTTTAATCAGTGAAATTTTAAAACCTGCACAGTCTAACCAACATATTCTGGGTCTAGCAACTAGGACCTTTAAAGTTGTGTGAACTTACTAGAATATGTATCACTTAATCATAAGAAAACAGCTATTTAACTGAACTTCAGAAGTGGTAGAAATCTGGAAAATCATCGAGTAGCTCAGAACTGTGGGATGAGTTTTAGGGAGTGATTTACCTTGATTGAGCGGATGGGTTGGCAGGACCATGCTGAGCTGGTATTAAGTGTTGCAAAGGGAACCTCAGAGCTCTGTAGCGCCTCTGGGACCACTGGGACCCAGTGGATGTGCGGGGGTTGGATTTTCCTCCCTTCCACTCAAACTCTCATACAGCTAGCACTTGCTTTCCTCCTTGCTCCTCTTCTGTCCTGGTAAAAGCACTCTTGGTATGGTCTCAGTTATGAGGAAGTATAGAGAACCAGTAAGACAAAGAAAGGAAAAGTGAGAGTCTGTGGTCTCCGTGGGTGGCACTGCTCTGGGATTGGTTTTGCTGTACTATGCTGGGACAGACACTAGTATGTAACAGATAAAACCAAGCTTCAAGATAAAGAGGATCATTGTATCTCCACTTTCTGCCCCGGACTTAGCCCGGTGAAAGGGCTGTCTGCCTGCCTGTGTAAGGCCTTCAGGAGTCCAGTAGTGAAAGGAGAATTCTGGGAAGGGAAGGCAAAGAGCCACAATTAATAACATTATAATAGAGAGAGTGTTTGGAAAGGTAGAGCTCTTCCAGGGAAGAAAAATAGGTGAGGACTGTGCTAGAGGCTGCAGCGTTAATGTTAACAAGTAAATCTGGTGCAAAGTGTGCAACTGACCTGCATCTCCACTCCAGCAATTAGACACCGAAGAGCCAGGAAAACAGAACCAGGGCATATTGTTCTTAGTGGATGTCCTGCCTTCCGTATGGTGTATTAGCTGCTTTCCTTGTTGTTGTGACCAAATACCTGACAAAGGGGGACTTTTTAGATAAATGGATTATTTTGTCTAATGGCTCCAGAGGGAATATAGTTCTCCATAGACAGAAGGAATGGTGGCCACAGCGGGAAGTAGGTGAGCATACTGTGTCCCTCTTCAGAAGCAGGTGGTAAGGACTGCCAGAGGTCATGTGGCTTTCTCGGGTTTTTTGTTTTGTTTTGTTTTGTTTTGTTTTAGTTTTTGTTTTTCAGTCTTTTAAGCAGTTTGTACCCGAGCCCATGGGATGGTGCTGTCTACATTTGTTCTCCTCTTTAGTTGAAGCTCTCAGGATATGCTCTGGGAAACATCACCCGAGGCGCGTGCGCGCACCTTGTTAGGTGACGCCAAACCTGTCAAGTCAAGTGAAGAGTAACAATCACACGATTCTGTTAATGGCCAATTAGTCTAGTGATAATTGTCTCACGCTTCAGCCCAATGATGGAACTGACTGTTTTGAACATACTATCTCTTGCATTGTTATTTTTGGTCTTTAAGTAGTTTAATGTTTAGAAAACGAACGGTGGTAAGTGTAAGCGACATAAAGAGAAAGGGCCAGAAGAAGCTGTGGTCTTATCTACGTTGTGGAGAAATTTATTTACAAGATACAGAAATCAGAGGAAGCCTAGCCCTTTCCTCCCACTACTCCACACTGCAGAGAGAGACAATATTCTTTTGTAAGCAGAATTTGTACCCAGACACTAAGACAGAGTGATGCAAGCAGGGTTTGTTTGGTTATTGAATGGGGTTGGGGCATTGCTCTCAGTTCCCTGTAGAGGAGTGAAGGAAACACAGTAGTGCAGTAGATTTCAGTACATCTTAGAGGAAGCCTCACCCAGCCCGGCCAGGATCTCGGGAGCTGGGATATGCCTTCACGGTTGTCAAAAATGGAGTGAATGAAACAGACTTTCGATCCCCATTTGTTGTCTCCTACTTGACTTCAAGCCACCCGCAAAGGGGCGGGGCATGATGCTAGTTGAGGCATTTGACACAGCCTAGGACAGTAGTTATTGGGGGGCAGCTGTGAATGGTCAATCTCAGGTATTGGGACCTGGCCCTGAAGAGGTTTTTTTCTGTGTCTGGGGCACTGTTCTAACAAATACACGAGATTGACAAAGGTAGGAGCAATACGAATTTATTTCTCAGAGTTCTAGAGGCTCCTAAGTCCAAGATCAAGTCACTTGGTGTGGGGTGGCTCTTTCTTTCTGTAGCATCCGATGGCAGAAAGGAAAAGAGCAGAAAGTTCTACTTAGAGTCTCCTAAGCTGTTCACAGGGTGACAAATCCCATCTGTGCAGGTAGAGCTGTTATGGCTTCATATGGCCCTATCTCGGTACATGTGTATTAGGTTTTAGATTATAACATGAATTTGGGGGTAAGACACACTTAAACCACAGGAGACTCACACCGTCTATTACAAACTATTACTTAGTTTTTGATGGGGTGTGTGTGTGCACCAATGGAACATAAGAAAGCTAAAAAGAAAAGAAAAATTAAAGACTTTGGTGATAAATAACCTTCAAGGGGTAAATTGAAAACTTCACATAAAGTTTTCTCATGAATGCTGAGCAAGTATCCTACCACTGAGCTACATCCTTACCCAAAAAGAATCTGAAAGTCTTACCATAATCATTATCTCAGACAACAGTTAAAGGTATACAAAAAACATCTTTCAAAGCTATCCAGCGACTTTTTTCTGGAGTGTTGGGATGTTAGCCTCAAACTCTATTTGACTTTTGGGAGACTGCACCAGTCAGCTTCTGCTGCCGTAACAAAACACTACACATTGGGTAGTCTATGTGATAGGAATGTATGGCCCAGCACATAGAGAGTTCTGGCGGCAGTGAGTCAAAGAACAAGGTCTGGCTGTGACTGTCTACTGGTACAAGTTCTCTTCCTTACAGCTGCTTTATGCTCAATGGCAGGAAGCTGTAGCTCATTTCCTTTTGTTGCTAGATTGGAGATGAACACAGGGAGTCACCATCATCCACTGGCCACTCCTCCAGGGAAGCAGAGTTCTTCGGAAGCCAATGGGTTGATCTCATTGGCAACTAAAAAAGATTCTGACTCACTTTAAACTTTTTTTTTTCTCAAGACAAGAGAATCACATGAACCATAAGCCAGGCATCAGTGTTCCTTGAGTAGGAAACAGCTATAGCTCATCGAACAAGCTCTCCGGAGCAATGGAGTAGTGATTCCATATGCCAGCAACACAAGGGCTTGTGGCAGCAGACGGCAGCCAAACAGAGCCATGAGTCACATTTAGGGCAAAAATAAGGTAATGCAAATAAATTACTCGTATTTGTTTCTGTCACCAACTGGGCTGCACTTTTGAATTTATTTTATATATTGCCATCAATCTCGTGCCAGCAGTATTTTTCTTAGCTAGTGATTTTATTACAGAAGCATCCAGAACCACTAGCTCCTTCCATTCCCACTGCCAATGACCAAGTCCAGATTTCTGTTACCTCAGCCAGGATGATTGCTTCCAACTCCTTCTTTAATCTTTTTCTTTCCAAATCCACCCCCCCCTCAGTGATTTAGCCTGTTAACTCCTTGTAGGTCATCTTTTCCAAAACATGTCATTTTCCTGCTCAAGAAGCTAGAATAACAAGAAACATGTCATTTTCTTTTCCTAAAACATGTCATTTCCTTGCTTAAGAAACTAGAATGACATCATATTGTCCAGACAGTATGGCAAGCTCAGACACAGTATGGCACTCCATCAAATGCAGACACAGCATGGCATTCCAATAGACGTGTAAAATATGTTAGTCTTTCTTCTTCGGTCTTTCCCATTTAGAACACACTTTCTACCATAACCTACTCTTGAAACTATTAAATTAATATAGATGAACACTTAATATATTTGTATTACTTAAATTGTTTACTCCTTCTAATTCAGAAGGGTTTCTCAAGTAATCAAGCGAAGTTTTCAGCTGATTGTTGGCTGTTCTGAATTCTGACATCTGCACTCAGTGTCACACTCTTTGGATACGCCCACTTTTTTCTCTGATACTTTCACACCTCTCATTAGTGAGCCTTTAACCAACTTGCCGACTCCTCAAGGTCAGAGATGCTGGCTCATACCTCAGGTCAGAAAAGGAAATTCATATGTATTAACTACTTCCTCTGTGCCACTCACTGTATGGTGTGTTTGGTATGTGTTACTCAGGATTCCCTTATCTCTTTCCTATGTGTGTGATGTCTGCATCATCCCTGACAGCCCTGATGACCAAAGCCAAATGCCACCAGCTCAAGTAGTCAGAAACAGATTTACTGGTATTCAAGACAATGGTGAGATTTCCACAAGCCAGCTCTTCCACTCGGGCTGCAGCCTTCTTGTCTTGTTTCTAAAACACCCTCCCCAACATTCCTTGTCAACATCCACCTCCCACCCCTGCTACTTCTAAGAGGTCCTATTTGATGCAAGACATTTTATAAATATATATATATATATGGAATTTCATTCTCAATAAAGGCTCAAGGCTCATTTTAACAGAAAAATACACCCATGAAAGAGTTCTTAAAACTGGAGACTTTGCGCTCGCTTTGAGATGCTTTCTTCGTGTTGTAAGTGCTTCATTTTCTAGGCCACACACATTTTCTCGTTTGATCCTCTCACTAATTCACTTCTCAGCAGCTAGCAATAAACATCTACTGGGTGTTTACTTTGCACCAGGGCTGCCCTGGGTGTGCTGTCTGTTATCTGATTACGCCTGAACTATAAACACTATTACATTTTACAGACTTGAGAGGGAAAGTAAGCAATTTGTATCAGAAAACTTGAAGGATAATCGAAAGTGTCCTAATTAAAAACAGAGGCAGTTTGATCCCTGAGCTGAAACACTGGATGTTGCTATCATTCCTGAGAGAGGGGAGTTGAGACGGGTGAAGTCACAAGATCTACTGTGCTCATGGAAATGACAATTGCTTTGCTAGGGCTCTTTCCCTCTCCACAAGAACAGGCCATTGGGCTCCCCACTGAAAGTCCATACCTTGTCACACAGGTTAATGCTGCAGCAATGTATTAAAGGGTCCCTCCTTTTTGAATCCTTGATTTTTTCTTTTTCTTGAGCCTGTATTCTGGTATCAACAAATCTTCCATCAAAATACCTTCTTTCTGTCATTCTGTTTTCTTTACTCTGATCCACACTGGTAAACTAGCCAGATGCCATCCAACTGCTCTTTTTGGGTCTGTGTTGCCCCTTCCTACGGCTTCATTCGAGTAGCTGCAGAGAAATCAATTCCTTCCACTCCCCTGATGAAAAGCCTCAGTGGCATCTGATTACTTTTGACTGACTTAAAGGCAACCCTAGAGAGTAGTCACCAGGGTCTCCTGTGGCCTCCCCTCCACTCCAGCTCCATAGCTGCAGCCATACTTTGTAGGTGTCCTGTGTAACCACTTTGGTCTACTCATTCAGTTATTTTATTAGAACACATTTTCACTGCTTAGGACTCAGCAAATGTTGTTGACTTTACCTGGGATACCCCCTTTCTCTCTTTTAAGGTAGTCATCTGGCTTCGCAGAACACCCTGAAAATGTCACCTCCATTTAGTCCTTTTTTGAAACTTCCCTTCTTTCAGCCCATATTTGCCTACATACCTATCCTCTCTCCATATCTAGCAATCATTGCATGTTCTGAAGGTCATAGTGTTGGAGATATCACAAACCTTGGGCTGCACAGTATAGAAAACCTAGACTATGGACCTCTTAATTTCATTCACAAATATGGATTCTGAGGCTATCTTAAAAAGCAAACTGTTTGGACTATTGGTTTAATTTTGGTCATAAGATTCTATATACTTATATTCCCTTTAAATAGGCATATTTTAAAAGAGCCATTTATTATTATAAATAAGAACATTGTAGCTGTCTTCAGACACACCAGAAGAGGGCATCAGATCTCATTACAGGTGGTTGTGAGGCACCATGTGGTTGCTGGGATTTGAACTCATGACCTTCGGAAGAGCAGTCAGTGCTCTTATCTGCTGAGCCATCTCACCGTCCCTAAATAGGCATATTTTATAAAGGAAAAACTTTCATTTTTAAAACGTGGCCCATCTTGGCCAAGTAACCACTCCATAGAAGATGTCTAGATTTAAAAGTAGAATTTTATATTGGCTCTTTATAAGATAGTATGTCCTTATTTTTCTTTATGGTCTTAACAGGAGCATTAATATTTCTTATTGGAAAAATCAAAGAATTCTTAACTAATTTGTGTATCGCAATGAGGGCAGAGCTTTGCAGTTAAGTTATACTCTGGAAAAGTTGATGACCTATATATTTTAATCATATTTTTAGAAGCCAATATCCTCTGCATTTTTATATGTCTTCATCAGCATATTTTAAACTCACAGGAGCAGTGGAGGGATGGCAGGCCTACATAAAGAGGCCTTTCATAAAAGATAAAATTTGTTGTATGCTCAGCTACCAAGATGATTAAACAACTGTTTTTTATTAAGTAAATAAAAGTGTTTAATTATAAGGTACACTCTATCTACTCTCTAAATTATTTGGGTAGTTAATTGGTCAGATATGCTGAGTCATTTCTCATGTGAAATGTAATGCATACACCTAAGAGTAATTGGCTATTTGAGACTTCTTCGAAACTAAATCTCTAATTTTATTAGTAATGATTGTCACAGTCTAAATCAAATCCACAAGAGGAAACTACAGTCTAGTTGAAACATCTGATGGGATTGGAAGAACAGCCACTACTAATAAGTAAAGAGAGCTGGATGACATACAAACTTCAGACAGGAAAATGATGACCACTCATAGAACTATGGTAGGATGTGAGACCAAGATCCAGATGTTTTTGGAGAAGATGGTGAGAGCCAGTGAATAAGGAAGATGCCGTAAAGTCTCCAAGGTTTCATGGGAGGGGCCCTGTAAAGTACCAGGGAAAACTTCACAGCAGATACCTCACCAGAAGCTCTAAACACAACTGCTTAACTGCGTAGCCAGGAGAGCTGCCCACTGCAAAGGACTGGCAGCAGTAGGCACCACCAGAGCAGTGGATGCTGGAGTTCCTATAGAGCAAACACCCAGGAACCAAGAAACAAAGCTCTTTCATTCTGCAGTGAATTTTAACACTAACTACTGCAAGACAATAGTAATTAAAGGGCCAGGGTGTGTTTTCAAAAGTTATGTTTGGAGACAAAGGGGCAATGCATTCGTTGCCGTTTGGGATAGTCTGATATGATAATATGAATATTCACAAAATTTCTCTCCTACCTAAGCCCCACTTCTAAGTCAGAAAAGCTGCGTATGGTTTGATCATCTATAGAGCTCCAGGTAGCAAACAGGTAGAGGAGAAGAGAGCACATGGAACACCATAAGGAAGCCTAGAAGAAGGGGTGGGGAAAGAAAAATGACACCAGGTCATCTGATGAAGATAATTTCAAAGAATTTTGAGAGAAAAAAATAGTGGTAGTGCATCAGCTCATGAAACAGTGAATGGCTCTTTTTGAAAAAAAAAATCAAAGGAACTAGATTTGTGTAATGTGTAGTTATCTTTTTTTGTGAATACCAAAAGTAAATATCTAAATGAGTTTTTAATTAACTTGGTTGTTGATATTGAGTTCTTCCAAATGTAATCACATGCTGGGAGCATTAATTCCCCCTGCCCTGTGTGTGCATGGGTGTGTGTGTGTGTGTGTGTGTGTGTGTGTGTATGTGTGTGTGGTGTGTGTGTTTTGTTCATTGGTTTGGGGTTTTTGGGTTTTTTGTGGTTTTGATTTCTTGTTTTTTGTTTTTGTTTTTACTTTTCTTTGAGATGTATCTCTGGCTGACTTTAATTTCATTTGAGATGCTCTTCCTGCCTGTGATTACAGGCACAAGCTACCACATCCATCTTCTGAAAACAGTTTGAGTGCACAAATATAGCATAAATCAGCCTAGTATCCTGGGTGCGTTTACTAATAGTTATTTCTACATTTGCTATTTCTGAATAGGCTAGCCACAGTTCTCCACAGTAGTCTGAGTTTCTGAGAAGCCATTAATGAATTCATCAAAGCAGATTTACAAGTTATTCCTGATTTCCTTAGGCCTCCTCTTCCATCTTGCAGTCTTTGTAGAGAGCATAGTGATGGATGACAGCAGAGTTAGTTCTGGATTCTGCTGCATTTGTACCTTAAGATCTATCTTTCACTCATTTTTACATTTGCATTTTTTGCTTCCTAAATGCATTGGGAACTGCTTCTTTGTCTAGCCTTCCTCTCCCTCTTTACATCCTCTTCTATCCCTCAAGATACTTTTCTTCTGTGCCTTAAACATATCGTTGCTTCCTGACTCACTTCTCAGTCTGAAAATGGCTTAAGTTTGGGACCCATTGTTAAAAGTTTCCATCTCCCTCTTTCTATTTCATACAAAGCCCTTCAAACGTCATTTATGTTTACTACATCACTTTCTGTTCATTTTCACTGATGAAACATCAACTAAGCTCATCTGGCTAATTCAAACAAACAAGAGAGGCGTGATAAAACATATTTTAAAAATTTTAAGCATTATTTGATACTAATAACTAGATTTTGTGAAGTAATATCTCATGAAGATGTACATGCCACCAATACTGAGGCTCCCCAGTCCCTGGCTTCAGAGCAAATTTGGACACTCTAGACTTTCTTTTCCCTGGAATGGCTATACAGTACTGACTTTAACCCAGGCAGATGACTCTAACTGGCTTGCTGCTAAGGCTTTTGTCTAGAAGAACTTGTGGGAAATGGGATTATTCTCAGGGCATTCTTTAAACATGAGGGGTGTAGTCAAAACAGAGACACAAGATTTTCCTCCCCTTTTGGTTCCATTCAGAGAATCCTGCCCTGTTTCATCAGAAGTCCACATCAACATTAGGCTTATTTTTCCCCTCCACTACTTATAAAAGAGTTGAATCTCATTAATATTTGCCTTAATGTGTAGGCATTTATTTAGATAAATAAAGTCTAGATATACTCCTTCATCAAACACTTTTATCCACACATTACTAACTCTGACAAATCTACCATTTCTCACAGTCTTCAAGGCAGAAGTGCTTCTACACTGAATTTGCTCAGAATGGCTTTTGCTTTGCCAAAGCGTAAAGTCAACTAATAGCTAGTTATCTTTCTGTGGCTTCCTACAGTTAATTAATTCCTACAGTTAGTTAAAGACACTGATTTCTGACATTTCCACCCTCAAACATGCTAAAACTTTGAGGATAACCTCTCCAACACCCCAAACCCTAAGATGATTCTCTTTCCTCTATCTCTCTTTAGTCTAAACTTTCTTACTGCATTATTAACCTGCTCTGTATTGGTGCCATTGGCCAGCCAGTTCAGGCCTCCCTCAACCCGTGGGGGAACAGGGTCTTAGTCAGGTAGACAAGGCGTTGGCGAAGAAATGAGAAACAGAAACAGACACAAAGGAGTGCTGTAACTGAATGCAATTTGTACAAAGTAGAAATCAGGCTTATATGGTATACAGAGAACAGGGCAAACTACAGAAGCCACGTAGGCAGGAGATGGCTACATCAAGGTCAGTGAGAACAAGCTGCCAAGTACAAGGCAGAGGAACAGTGGTGTCCTTCTTGGGCTGGGTTGTTCTGGCAGCCCCAAAGTAAACTCTCAGGGTCTGTCTGAAGCAAGTAGCTGAAGGTCGTATTCTAGCATTTCTTGGCTGTAACATAAATGATTAGTGGGGGGAGCCATATAACTTTTAACTTCTCACTGCCAGTAAAACAGTTTTTCTTTGTGTGAGACTTCTCTGATAACAAGTGCCTAACTGCTAGCTCTAACTCTTGACACACCCTGTCTGGTAAGACAGTTCCTTTGTAGAAATTCCAAACTAACTACAGCTAGAAAATCTATTAGGATTATTGAAACACTGTGAAGGCCAGGAAACAATGTTCCATCTCAGTTTTAGCTATAATGAAATATTTCTTAGGGCTCCTTTATGCCTGAATAAAGAAAGCACGCATATCTCTCCACAGATTATAGCAGAGATCAGTCTGGAACACCTCCAAGTTAGAAGATGCCCGCAAGTGACTGAAATCCCCAGGAGACAAACTTCCTTTGGAGTCATAATGCCTCTTGTCCATGATCAGGTTTTAACCCTGATACTGTAGACCTACTGGGGTAGGCATGTGCGTGCAGCATATTGTTTCTTAAATACTGAAAACCATAAAGAAAGTGTTCTTATTTAATTCTTTATTCTTGATGTTTAAAATGTAATTCTCTAAGTAGAAATCCCTTACTTTGATCTAATTCATTAAGTATATTTGTTGACTGTAGACAGGAGTCATTGTGTGTGTGTGTCTGTGTGTGTGTGTGTGTGTGTGTGTGTGTGTGTGTGTGTGTGTGCATACCTGTGTGTGTGTGTGTGTGTGTGTGTGTGTGCCCCTAAATATATAAATACAGTCTGTTCAATCTGCATAATGTGGCTTGGATGGCTGTATCTTCAGGACTGACCATTTCATATAGGATTCTTGTTCGTAGCTTGGAGTATGGGACTAGTTCTGGAAGTTGGAATGGCTGTGAGGAGTGGGGAGGACCAATCAGAGTCATCTGGCTAGGAGAAGGATCCATAGTTCATATTTTGGCTTTTTGAGTCTGAGAAAAAGTTTAGAAACAAGCAGAAAGCAGGTATAATTTGTGCTTACAAATGTTACTACTGATAATCT
Organism: Montemys delectorum; assembly: GCA_019843815.1. Taxonomy (NCBI): domain Eukaryota; kingdom Metazoa; phylum Chordata; class Mammalia; order Rodentia; family Muridae; genus Montemys; species Montemys delectorum. The sequence continues at coordinate 8,767 of JADRCD010194166.1, read as the reverse complement.
AGTTTCTCTTTCTTATGCAGTCCTTGACTCAATCACTGATACAGAATTACTATCAGTTCTTGAGATGAAGACAGATCATAATTAAAATCATTCTTAGATAAACCTGGTTAAGTCTGAAAGCCATTCAATGAATACAATGATACTTGTATGTATATTGATCTTTGTGTTTTGTTCATAGAGGCTAAATCTTCCCCTTAACCACCTTGAAAGGCACATTAGCAAGTATTGTTACTCCTTCTTGGGATGGCCCTTTATAATGTGAGAGATTTTAATTCTGCATGTATTTATTTTTCTTAAAGTTTAAATGCAGATCTACCGCTATGCTCTTTCCATATTCTTTGTCAACTATTGTAGAGGCTTCAGCTTGTCCTGAGACGCTTTCCATTGGGCCTTGTGGTTATTTCTTGTACATGCTAACTGCTGGCATTGTTCAATTCAGTGCCTATGTGTCTATAACAGCTATTCAATATAGCCATTATGTCCTTTGGCCTCAAAGAGTTTAAGTGGCTTCATCTCAAAGTTCTCAAACTAGTAATGATCCACATCTGAGTTTATCTTATTACATACTCTATGCACAAAAGCAAAGATTTATCTAGCTATACTAAATAAGACAAAAATGCACAAACTTTTAAAGTTTCACATTAACATCATAGTTCTTACAATTCTTAGAACAGCATCAAATCTGCGTCTTGTCTTGTGCTTCTTGCGCTGACTCATGTTCTTCTTTAGGGATTTCATGAGTATTTTATGCTGAAGGAGAATGAGTAATACTTTCCTTACAAACTCTCTCCATTTCTCTTCTGGAAATGTAAATGCAGCTGAATTCTGGGAAGTGACATCTGGATTTGGTTTTTTAAAGAGTCATAAACAATATCTGCTGAAGAAGTGTCAAAGAATGGCTTCATAATTTGAATAAAGATCAGAGTGACCAGAAAGTACTATAGCAGTATAGCAGGAGTATATGGTAAGGCACAGAATGTCAAAGGTACCCAGAAAGTGATTTAAGTTGGGTAATTTAGATATCTATTTTTCTCTCCATCTTCTTCTCCTAAGTGTGTGTTTGAGACTCACATATCTTAAAAGCTACAATGGCAAGAGGGACTCTGACTCTTCCTTGGCTCCTTCAGCTGAGTTGTAAACAACATCTGCAATGTCTTTTTTCCAAGGCAATACTTTCTGCTCTAGCCAATACTAAGTTGCAGAGAAGAAAATACCCACTTCTCTTATAGCACAGTCCACTGTGAACACTTACTTGTGACATGTACTAACTGCTTTTGAGAATTCATTTCATGTTCATGGGCTATGGTTTAGAGAAAAAGTACAGGCATGGAGCAAGAAGCACAAGCCATGCACATGTTAGGGCAGTGAAGAAACATGAATCCAACAGTGGATTCATGGAGAACACAGGTATGTGATATGAAGTTGCTAGAAGTCATTCAAACAACCAAAGAACTAAGACACGGCCACTCTAAATCCAAGGCTCATGACTTCACGTCATAGGTATATTCTGTTAATCAGTGCCAAGATATCAAGGATGTTACAGTGTTTGATAATAATTTATCAAGATGCAACAATTGTAGTTGCTTTTAAAAAGAAATGTGTCTACTAAAGTTTAAGTTGCCATATATCATCATATATTAAACTAAAAGTGCCTGAAATATACATATATATATATATACATCTTTAATTTTAAAGTAGAAATAACTCATTTTTGAAATAAAGAAAAAAAAGAGAATGATAAAACAAAACAAAAATATACCTGGATATGTGTTGATGCCTCACAAACAGAATACATATGTTACAGTGGTCTATTTGGATATCTTAGATATTTGATTTTCTGCATAGTTTCCAAATTTCTTTAGAATAGAGCAATACTTTAGAGTTAGATGGAATTCTTAATGTATTTTAAGAAAACCAATTCTTCTTTTGTCCGTTTATGTTCCCAAGAGTTCTGGCTAATATATTCATTTTGGTTCAGTTCTCATCAATAAAATATTCAAGATATATTAATATGGAATTAAACTAATCGATCAAAACTACAAAAGAATTCTGTCTCCACTCCCTTCTTTGTAAGAGATAATTAGGTTGTATTTCAGGATGGTACTGTGTTTGCAGAAGAGAAGGCACAAGAAGCAAGCCTGAACCTGCTTGGTGCTGCATTTTAGTAATACTGTTTCCTTTATTGAGCTTCTTGATTGTCAAAGTGATTGCCTATGGATACACATTTATAATAGCAAACAATGAAAAAGTCATAATAAAATGATCTCCAATGTTCCTTCACAAATCCTGTCAGTCCATGCATGATATCCTGAATTATCCCCTTGCTTTGAGTGTGGGCATGGCCTACTAGCCACATGGGATAGGCATGCCCAGACACCCTCATCCCAGGTAACTGTAGGTTAAGTATCAAGTCTGCCTATCAATAAGATGCCTCATCCAAAGCATAATGTATTGTATTCCTATTACTACAGCTAAGTTACATAAGATTCCTTAGTAGCATTGGGAGTCTCTACTGCTGGCCCTAGAGAAACATATGGTATCTACTGTGCCAGCTTCTTGAAGAGGTCACAGACTAAAGCATTCCTAGGATATGAGAGCAATTCCTGGTGGAGATGTAGCAAGAAGGCAGAAATCCTAGCCAGACAGCTGCAAGGAAAAGGATTGTCAGTGAGCATGGATTCCCCCCCCACCCCCCCCGGCCAAGGCCTCTGGATCAGAACAGTCTGGTTGAAACTATGATTTCAGCCTTGTGAGAAAATGACATCTAGATGTTTGGCCTACAAGACAGCTGCTATGGTGAGTAGGTGTATTTAAAACCATAAAAGGTATCAATAAAAGCAGAGCAAATAGTGTAATCAACATTTCCCCATAAGGAGGCTGGGGAAGAAGGACGAACTGAGGAGACCAATTTGATTGTGGAAATTAGTGACAGAGAGGCTGAGAAGATGGTTCAGTGGTTGAGTACTTTTTGCTCATGCAGAGGACCCATGTTTGATTCCCAGCATCCACATGGTGGCTCACAATCATCCATAACTCCAATTTCAGGGGATCTGGTCCCTCTCTCTGACCTCCAGAGCCACCAGGAATGCCTATGGTACTCATACATATATGTGGGCCAAGCATACATACACATAAAATAAATAAATCTGAAAAAAAAAATCAGTGACAGGACTACTATCGGTAGCTTGGATTCTCATTTTTATTCCAGTGTTTCCATAATGCTATAACACTCTGCAGTAATGAGTATTGTTGGTAGATTTTACTTATCCCTGCTGTTCTAGTTACTTTTCTGTTGCTTTGGTGAAACACCCTGACCATAACAACTTTGGAAGAAATGATTTATTGTAGCTCACAGTTTGAGGTTCTAATCCATTACTGTGCGGTAGTCACAGTGACAGGAGCTTGAGGTAGCTTGTCACACTGCATTGCACAGTCAAGTGCAGAGTTAGGAGAGCGAATGTGGACTCAGCTAGTTTTCTCAATTTTACATAGTCCAAGACCACCCACAGTGGACAGGTCTTCCTTAATTAAGACAATCCCTCATGGGCATTCCCAGAGCCCAGGTGATTTTAGAACTCATCAAATTGACAGATTTGATTAATAATTACATTTACCAACCAATAGATGTATGCATTTTTGGTGTTTCTTTACATCACTAAAAGCCAAACAAAACCATTATTACATAGTCTAGAGTTAGTTCAGTGGTGTAACGAAACATCAATCAAAATCATATTCAATGTTGAGTTGGCAATATTTTAAAGTAGTCATGAGTCACGAGCTAGTAGTCTTCGTCACTGTACAAGCAGTGCTCTGAGTAGTCAAGGTCAGGGAACCTGACCGGCAACTCCACCCACTTCTTGTACTGTTTCTTCGAAGAGTTATTTTTGAAATTGACTACAAAATTCCTTATTTTAAGACAAGGCAAATCTAAACCTTTGTGCACCATCATTGTTCCCCAAGCCTAGAAAACAAAAGAGAAAGGAGACATCAACGTCCAGTGGAACATTCCTTTCGGGTAAAATAAAACTGAACCCACTGGAATGTACTCACTTGGCCACATTTGCAGATAACCTCTCCATTTGTCTGATAATCAGCAAATTTCTTTTGCAGTGCTTTGTTTTCTCTTACAATGTAGAGTCTCCTAAAAGTATTGCAGAAGAAGAATTGTCAGTGACATGTGACAAGATGACATTACGCAGCCATGGGTTCATGTTGGAGTTGATGATGACCCACATGGTTGGACTATCTGATACCCTGTTCTTTCTTATTTTCTGCTCCCCAAAATTTTTGTGAAAAATCAGGTGGATGTCCCCATCGTACAAGCACACTTCACAAGTGTCACACTGTCTCTTGGTCTCCTTTGAAGTCTGCAGTTATTTTAACTTTCATTCATTCATTCAAAAAAAAAAATGAGAACAGATACGGACATCCACAAATTAAGTACTTTACATCAAAACTGCTTTCTTTGTGTCTTACCATTACTCCCTGTCTCAATAGAGATTACTTTCAAAGCAGACACAAGATATGAGATTATATTTAAGGGACTAAAAACGGGAAAGTTTTGATGAGGAATCTCACTTTCACTCCGTAAACACAATGTGTACAATGCTATGGTTCTCACCTCTACTAAGGAAATTTAAGCAAGGACCTTGCTGCACTCACTTGAATTCTGGTGTCATATTGACATGATGCATCTTCTCAATTACATGGATATTTTCTCCTGTGCAGACCAGCATACTACAATTTTTGCAGAGAAGTGTTATTAAGGATGGATCACTGTTGTACTGCTTTGCAATACTTCTTTTGACTTTCATTTTCTTTTCCAAGATACTTTGTACCTGCAATTCCAAAATCTGTGTGGAGAAAAGAGTAGAGTATTCAATTTTTTCAGAGTTTTATGGAAGTAAATGAGATGAAAATTGCATATCACAAGTAGATTGTACTCTAGAAGATGAAGAGATAAAGCAGGAGATGAACTTAGTTTTCCCTCTTCTACTGGAATCTACCTATATCCATACACAAAGAAATGATAGGGAGAAAGGCTCTGGGTCAGGTCATGGGGAGTGTTTGGATTCACTCTAGATGTATGATATAATTTTAACTTTCCAATAAAACTGACATTTTATGACATGCAAAATAGATTTTGCTTTTTGTCTCAACTCTCCTGCTTTATCAGTGGTTGCCTAAAATCTGTTAAAAAGGCATTTCAAACCCGAGAGGCGGAGCTGCTCTCCTCCTAACTGATTAGGTAGTGATGCTTTCTGGCAGGCTTTGAGCATAATGGCTGTGGACTTGGTCCACTTCATTGCTCTTCATTCTCTTTCTTCTGCCTGAGTGAGAAGTCTTGGGAGGGCAAATCTCTCACTGAAGAGAAATGGAGAACTATAGTTCATCCTGGAGTCCCTAAAATGGATTCTTTCTTATGATTTGAATATGCTTGTACCTCTGTATTCATGCAGGAATTGAATCCACAGTCTTGTGTTAATAAGACTTGATAATTAAGAGGAGTGATATTTAATGTAGTTGTGTGCTAAGAAATGGGGCTCTTGAGATTATCTTGGATTAGAATATATATATATATATATATATATATATATATATATGTATATATGGGGGTTTGTTTTGTTTTGTTTTGTTTTGTTTTTCGAGACAGGGTTTCTCTGTGTAGCCCTGGCTTTCCTGGAACTCACTCTGTAGACCAGGCTGGCTTCGAACTCAGAAATCCACCTGCCTCTCCCTCCCAAGTGCTGGGATTGGATTACGATTTAGAGGTCGTACCCACAGGATTGAATTATGGTGGTTTTATAAGGACAGGAAGAGCACAAAGAAGTTTAGGTATGTATGCATTCCTGCTGTAATGCAATAACAGGTCGGGGGTGAGGCCTCACAGAGCCTTCTATGTTGTTGTTAGACTTTATGGCTTTAACTCTTTATTAGTCAGCTCTTCATTAGTCAGCTCTTCTCAGGTATTTCTTTAAAACAATGAAAGACTAACTAGTACAATGTTTTAATCTGTAGATTGGGAGAATCTGACTTGTAAACTATAGATTGTTCTATAACTGAACTAGACAATTTAGTAATAACACATCAGTTTTTACGAGAATCTCACTGATTTGTGATTATGCCTTTAGTTTTAAGTATGAGGGAATAAATCTAAGGATTATTTAGTGGAAAATGTTTGGTTTGCTTTATATTTAAGGGGGTTTAAAATATATGTTTGTATGAAAACCTGGCCAGGAAACCCTGGAGTTGGTTATATACTTTGCACAACAATTTGAAAGCTTCCTTTCCCTAAAACTCTATTTAGGGTAGAGCCAATTCTAATGTTAAGAAACTAACATTCACACCCATATGCAAGGGTGTGAATTTTCTTCTAAATGGATTGTTTGCTATTATAAGAGTTACAGTCTTTACTTCAGTGGTATGAAAGTTTCCTGAAATATTGTATAAATATATTCTTTTTCCTCACTATGTTTCCTTTACCCGATTCACATAACTCTGTTAGTAAATTGAGAAAGAGCTATGTGAGGTATTACAGATGTTATAATCATTCAGAATTAGCCTCAGTGTCAAGGGAGCATCTCAAAAGTAGCCAGCTAGCTGTGTTTTACATTATACTTTACTACTCTTAAGTTTTTGTTTTGTTTTGTTTTGTTTTGTTTTGTTTTGTTTTGTTTTGTT
>JADRCD010194165.1:0-13078 GCA_019843815.1 Montemys delectorum | reverse complement strand
GTTCCTAGGAATTTTGTTTGTTTGAGGTAGCCCCTTCTAGCACATGCTGACCTGGAACCTCCTGATAGCCGAGGCTGGCCTTGACCTTTTGATCCTCTTAACCACCGCCGTCTGAGTGCCAGGATCATAGGCATGTGTCGTCATCCGCTGGGAGAACTTTTCTAATAGTCATTCATTTCGATCAGAAAGATGGCTCAGTGGTTAAGAGCGCTTCCTGATCTCCCAGAGGACCAAGGTTAACACATCCTAGCACCCGTGTGGTGGTTCACAACAGCCTACCACTCCAGTCTCAGGGGATTGGTTGCCCTGTTTTGGCTTCTGAAGATACCTCTGCAGCAGGCACACACATATAAATAAAAACAAAATAATTTAAAAGAAAAAAAAAAAATACATAGGGGTAGATGTGGTACCTTAAAACCCGAGGCAGGCTGGTCTCTTCAGTTTAAGGCCAGCCAGGGCTACACTGTGAGACCCTGTCTTAGTTACTTTTCTATTGCTGTGTCAAGACATTGACTCTAGCAACCTCTAGAAGAAAGAGTTTATTAGGGGCTTACAGTTTCAGAGGGTTAGAATCATCATGGTGGGAGGCAGGCAGTCATGGTGCTAGAGCGGTAGCTGAGAGCTCATATCTTGAGACATAACCACAAGGTAGAGAGGTAGGGAGGGAGAGAGACAAAAAGAGAGTCAGAGAGACAGAAAGATTTGACACTGGAGATGAGAGGTGGAGAAATAATTTGGAAATGGCTTCCAAACCCTCAAAACTCAACCCTAGTGACACACCTCCTCTAACAAGGCCACACCCCTTAATCCTTCCCAAGCAGTTCCACCAACTGAGGACCAAATGTTTACGTTTGAGCCCATGGGGGCCATTCTCATTCAAACCACTACAGACTCTATCTCAAAACAAAGTAACAGCAACTCATTTAGTAGGAAATTCCAGATGTACCTGATAAATCCCTTAGTGCTCAACTTAAGAAATTCTAAGAGTGTATCTCTCTACCCTTAAACATAGATGGGAGAGTAGATACTATTTACTCACACAGATCATTTCTGTGTGGAAGCCATGTCTATTAAAAAACAAAACAAAACAAAACAAAACTGGTATTGGTGTGCCACTGTGCATTTGCAGTGGTGGGGTTAGAGCCCAACTTTGGCCGGGATTTGAGGAAAGGAGGTGTTGGTGGCTTGGACCTGGGTCACTCGGTGATGTCATTAGTATCTCTGTAGAAGTCTGTTCCAGCTCTCGAGTGCTTTGCCTATCCCAGAGGCATTCCCATTGAGTCAGATTCCAGCTGTTGTTCAAACAGGATTGTTCTGTGTCCTTGAGAAGTTTTGTGTCCAACTTCGTGCTGAGGCACTCTGGCTCTTCCCTTTTCTGGAACTCTCCATGATGTCTCTTGTCACCACTATGATTGATTACCTCATCAGATGCTATAAATCTTTTTTTTTAATTTTTTTTATTTTTTATTTTTTTGGTCTTCTGAGACAGGGTTTCTCTGTGTAGCCCTGGCTGTCCTAGAACTCATTCCAGGCTAGCCTTGACCTTAGACAGTAAAGATTTTCTGAAGTTTATATTGGCTAGCCACTCTTTGGCATCTCTAGAGAGCATGGAGCCACCCACCTATACTATGTGGTTGATATTACCTTGCTTTTGATACGTATCAGGTTATTTTGACTGAATAGTCATATACTTTGAAACATGCCTCTGCTGGTTTTTATTTATTTTTAGTGTGTGTGTGTGTGTGTGTGTGTGTGTGTGTGTGTGTGTATGTGTGTGTGTTTTCTGGGTGTATGTATGTGTATCAAATGTCCAGTGCCTGCAAAGTCCAGAAGAGTGCATCAGATCTCCTGGAACTGAAGTTACTAAGGATTGCGAGCCACCCTTGTAAGGCTGCTGGGAACCAAACCCTGGTCCTCTGGAGGAGCTGCCAGTGCCCTTCACCACTGAGCCGCCTTTGTCCCTTTGTCCCTCTGTTTTGCAAAAGGATGTTGCAGATGCTTTTCATCACTGCTGACTGTTAACCTCCTTCAGGACTGCTTTTCCCTCCACACCTCCTTAATTTTTATTTGAGTCACCATCTAACTGGGTAGCGTTGGCTGGCTTGGAGCTTAGAGACCCTACTTGCCTCCTCCGCCTCCGCCTCCACCTCCGCCATCCTGCAAATGCTGGGAGGGCAGGTGTGGGCCAGCACACCTGGCTATGGCTTTGCGTTTACATAGCTGCTATGATGCTGAGGCCTGAACCGAGGTTTGTGCATGCGCTCACCCAGCGCTCTACCACTGAGCTACCCACAGGAACATGGGTGGGAGATTATTCATGGGAGCATGCAAAACTTCCCAGTGGCTTCTCCACTGAAGGAAATGTCCCTTAGCACCTTATAGGTCAGGGAGGCCTGGGGACTTGTGGGTAGGTCAGATCCACAAGGAAGTGGTGACAGGCCTGGTCTTGCTCAAATAATCATAGCTGCTGTGACTCTGAGTTCAAGGCCATGCCCTGCCATGCCATGCCCAGAAGGTAGGGTTTTCTGTCACTCTGCCCCTTGCTCCTGTACGAACATTCTTCCTGCCCCAGATCTCCTTCTGGGAACTGTGGAGGGAGTGATACAGATGTCCCGGTTAGGGCTGAGCACCCCGTGGTCCCTGGTTTTCAGCACTCTGAACAGTTGTGAGTCACTGCCACTGCAAAAAAGGCTTCATTGACGAAAGCTGCCTGGCAGCGGGCATAGACATTAGTCTTGAAGGCAGTTTCCCGGGCTCACTAGCAAATCCACAGCAGTGGCTTCACAACTAGGGCCCGTGACCTCCCCCTGCACAGGGAGCTCCAATGGAGTGGGCATTACCATTATGGTCATACCATTTGTGTGCTGGTGGACACGTTGTGCCGTGCCTAGCATGTTAGTGGTGTGCGTAGCTGAGTGAGACTGCAGATGGCCTCTTCCCCCAGCAGCCAGCATGGTACCTTACGGTAGTGGAAAGGTAGCCAAAGCGAGGAAGCTTCCAGCTCACTTGTGACCAAAACCTATGGGCTTTCAGTGGTTGTTAATATTATTTTATTTTTGAGACAGAGTCTTGTTCTGTAACACAGTCCAGGCTGTTCTTGCACTCAGATGATTCTCTTGTTTCAGCCCCACAAATGTTGGGGCTTGCAGGTGAACCACCTTGCTCCTCTGAAATTTTAATTTTCATTTGATTTTTTTTTTCTTTTTTTAAAGACAAGGTCTTTCTGTGTAGCTCTGGATAGCTAGAACTCTGTAAGTAGACCAGGCTAGCCTCAGACTTATAGGGGCTCCTCCTTCCTTTGCTTCCCAGGTGCTGGGATCAAGGTGTCTGCCACCATGTCTGGCTAATCCTGAATTTTTTTCTCCCTACTAACTAGAATTTAGTAAAAGTTCTGTATTGGATTCTGTGTATCTGGGCTCCCTTTGATTTCTTTTTCTTTTTGTTTTTTTGTTTGTTTATTTTAAGACAAGGTTTCTTTTGTAACCTTGGCTTTCTGGAACTCACTCTGTAGACTAGGCTGGCCTTGAACTCACAAAGATCCGCCTGCCTCTGCCTCCTGAGTGCAGGGATTAAAGGTATGTGCCACCACCGCTCAGCTCCTCTTTCAGTTTTTTTTTTTTAAATTTATTTATTTATTATATATAAGTACACTGTCGCTGTCTTTAGACACACCAGAAGAGGGCATCAGATCTCATTACAGATGGTTGTGAGCCACCGTGTGGTTGCTGGGAATTGAACTCATGACCTCTGGAATAGCAGTCAGTGTTCTTAACCGCTGAGCCATCTCTCCAGCCCTCCTCTTTCAGTTTTTTTTTTTTTTTTCTTCGAGACAGGGTTTCTCTGTGTAGCCTTGGCTGTCCTGGAACTCACTCTGTAGACCAGGCTGGCCTCGAATTCAGAAATCCGCTTGCCTCTGCCTCCCAAGTGCCGGCCCTCTTTCAGTTTTTAACATCAGTTTCTCTGTTGATTGTTGTAGGTAGCCACACTCATGTGACAAGGTATGCATAGGGTAATTTGTAGGAGCTGGGTGTTCTCCTCTCACCGTGGGACCCAGGGATCAAACTCGTGTCGTCAGGCTTCACTTCAGGAGCCTCTGCCTGCAGAGCCATCGGGAGGGCCCTCTGCTTGGACATCTACAAAGCAGATGTGAGACTTGAGGGTCCCTGGAAGCTATGATTGTGTCCCACGAGGAGCAGTGGGCTTGGCCCTCACTCCTTTCCTCTGTGGATGATGTCTGTGAGCCCCAGGAATGAAGAGACAGAAGTTTGCCTCGTATCTTTTTTAATTTTGAGGATTTCTAAGTTTTCTACTTTGAGCATTTTATTTTCAAACCACCCACAAAAAATTTCCTCTTCAAGTGCGGTATTTCTTTTTCCTTTGGCTTCATGTTTGCCCAGCTAGAAAGATCGTGGATTTGCACGGCCCCTAAAGAGGAATTTCATGTACATTGTGAAGCGTCAGACATTTTAGTGAAATGAATAAAGAGAAAGAAAAAGCGGCAGGCGGATTTTCTCCTCACTGTCTTGGCAGGGCAGCAGGGGCTGCCGTATGTTCTGAAGCGTCCAGCAGAGTGACTCTTTGCTCCCGTGTGGTGTGTCATCCCTCCCTCTGGGAGCCCTGCCTTCTGTCAGACACTGCCTTTAGTCACCCTTCCTTTTCTTTACTGTGTAAACTTTCTTGAATTTGCTCTAAAAGTTGCTTATTTCTCTGTCGGTGAGAAACAAGCTCTCTCATCTTCCTCAGTGCAATGCTGTCAGTGGAGCGGTCCTTGAGCTTCCATGAGCTAAGAAAGAAAATTCTCGTTTTGTATTTTAGTAGTTTCTAGTCCTCATGGTTCCTCGTCTGTCAAACGTGTCACCAACAGGTGTGATTCTACAGCACAAGGTGGCTCGGGCTGGGACTGTAGTTCCGTGGCAGAGCATTTGCCTAGCATGTGTGAGGCCAAGAGTTTGAATCCCAGCACTGCATGCCAACAACCAAAAGGAAGTTCTTAAGAGAGCCCGCCTCCCTTTTAACTTTTTCTTTCTTTTGAGTATTTTGAGACAGGGTCTCAGATAGCCCAGGCTAGCCTCAAATTCACTCTGCAGTCAAGAAAGGCCTTGAACTTGCTTATCTTCCTGAATGCTGGCCTGGTTCATGTGGTGCTGGGGATTGAACCCAGGGCTTTGAGCATAGCGGGTGAGCACTTTACTAACTGTGCTGCATCCCCAGCCAGTTCTCATGGTTCTTGATGTCCCTATTAGTCCTCTGGGAGAAGAGTTGTTGCCTTGGATATCACTTTATCAGAGAGGAGACCTAGGTGAGTTCCCTCTTCATGGGCTTTGAGTAGTTGGCCATTGAGTGAGCCTATAGAGCTGGACCACTGTCTGTCTGTCTATCTGTCAGTCTGTCTGTCTGTCAGTCAGTCACTCCAGTAGCAGGGACTGCAGATGGATAGGATGTGCCTTTGCTTCCTGGTGCCTTTTCAGAACTGGAGTTGAGGCAGGTTGCTTTTCCTCTCTCAGATTCCAGTCTTTCTAGTACCTCATGACTCAGTCCTTGTCTCTCCTCCCACTCTGCCATGGTCTAAGGCTGTGTGGTCTCCCACCCTGTTCTCCTCTTGTCTTCTGGCAGTGTTTCCAGCTTTGACTTTAGAAAAGATCTTTAATGTCAATATTCAATATGGGCTGTCTATTAGCAACAGGGACCTGTTAATACAATTGAAACCACACTGTAGCCAAAGCAGACCTCGAACATGTAACCCTCCTGCCTCCGAGTACCTGGGATTTCAGGCCTAACCGGGCCCTTGTGTTATACTCTGGTCCAGTTTAAGGAAAGAGCTTTGAGTCATCCATTTGTGAGGCCACGCTGTATGTATTAAGTGTGGGCCTGGACGGTGCTCTCCTGGTTGGAGTCAATGCCCTCCCTACATCTGCGTCATGCATATTTTCTGTGGTAAGTAACCACAGCCACGGGTCCAGGATTCCAGGCGTGGCTTGTCCCCTCCACTCCCCCAATTTCAATTCTCTTGTGAATGATTTTTTGACTAAGGTTTCTCTTCTCCCATAGCCTTACCAGCATTTGTTGTTGTTTACTTTTTAGAGACAGGGTCTCACTATGTAGCCCTGGCTGTCCTGGACCCAAAGACATCACCTGCTTTTGCCTCTGGTGTTAAAGGCTCGTTCCAGCCGGGTGGTGGTGGCACATGCCTTTAACCCCAGCACTTGGGGGCAGAGGCAGGTGGATTTCTGAGTTCAAGGCCAGCCTGGTCTACAGAGTGAGTTCCAGGACAGCCAAAGCTACACAGAGAAACTCTGTCTCAAAAAAACAAACCAAACCAACCAACCAACCAAACAAACAAACAAAAAAACAAAGGCTTGTTCCACAGGATGGGTGTCTTGTTTTCTTGGGATTGACCATTTATGTTGGAGTGAAGTGGCTTCTCTTTACATTTCTTTGATAGCAAGGAAACTGACTGTTTCAAGTATGTTTTGGCAGACCATTTGTATTTTGTTTCTCTTTCTTTCTTTTCTCTTCTCTTCTCTTCTTTTTCTTTTCTTTTCTTTCCTTCCGCCCCTCTCTCTTTCTCTCTCTCTTTCTTTCTCTCTCTCTTTCTTTCTTTCTTTCTTTCTTTCTTTCTTTCTTTCTTTCTTTCTGACAGGGTTTCTCTGTGTAGCTCTGGCTATCCTTACTAGACTAGACCAGGCTGGCCTCGAACTCATAGAGATCTGCCTGCCTCTGCTTCCCTAGTGCTAGAATCAAAGGTCTGCTCCCCTATTCCTGCTAGTTTGTATTTCTTCTTTAGACAACTGGCTGTTACTGTTCACTAGCCCCTCTCTTTTTTGGAACATATGATTTGGGTTTTTGATGTGTAATTTTTGCATTTTGAAAAGAGCGTGTGTGTGTGTGTGTGTGTGTGTGTGTGTGTGTGTGTGTGTGTGTAGTTGTGTGCATGTGTGGAAACTGGAAGAGGGCGGTGGGGGCACCCCTAGCATTCTTTGCCTATTCCTTTGAGGCAGAGTCTTTCCCTGAACCCAAGGTTTGTCTTTTCCCTGCTTGGCTGGGAGCTGTAAACGCCACTGGCCTGTCTGCACCTGCAGAGCTGGGGTTGTAGGGCATGCAGGAGGTGTGACCTGTCATGGGCTTCTGAGGTCTGAGCTCTGCTCCTCATGCTTGCACAGCAAATGCCCTGACCACTGAGTCATTTCCTTCAGCCCCCAGATGAAAAGCAAAACATCCAGGATGTTAATTCATGTGACGTGGGTAGATGGCACAGATTCGTTCCCCCTTGTTCTGTAACCTGTCCACTCTGGGTTCACTTTGCTTCGCAGAAGGTTCTTAATTCCTACAATCCCATTTGTCAGTTTGGGGGATATTTCCTGTGCTATTGGAGTCCTGTGTAGGAAGTACGTGCCTTTGCCTGTATCGTTATTGTGTTGTGTGTGGAAAAAATATATATCCATGTGTGTATGTACATGTACATGTATGTGTGTGTATGTATATATGTATATTTATTTATTAATTAAATGTATAATGTGGGGTGGGAAATGAGGTACAGATGGGGGTGGTCTGTGTGTGTACGTTGCCCCCTGGAGGCCAGAAGAGGGTATTATAGGCTTCTGGAGCTGGAGTTACAGGCGATTACAGAGCCCCTGACATGGGTGCTGGGAACTGAACAGTTGGTAACGGTCGCATGCTAGTCACTGTGAATTCTTCATGTCCATTTACTTCTTTCTTTAGCATTTTAAAGGTTTCCCTTTTATTCTACTCTATTTTATTCTGAGACGAGGGTTTTATTGTGTGTTCAGGCTGGCCTGAACCTCTCCATAGATCAGGCTTGCATTGAACGTGGAGAGATCTGGCTGCCCTGCTTTCTGACTGCTGGGACTAAAGGTGTGCCACCACTACCAGCCGAGTGTCTTTAAGTTTGAGTTGCAGACATCTCTCAGATCCTGGATAGGTTTATTTATTTATTTTTTAAAGATTTATTTATTTTTTAAAAAGATTTATTTATTTTGTGTATATGAGTACACACTGTAGTTGTACAGATAGTTGTGAGCCTTCATCTGGTTGTTGGGAATTGACTTTTAGGACCCTCTTGTACCAGTCGGCCCTGCTCGCTCAGTCCCTGCTCACTCTGACCCAAAGACTTATTTATTATTATAAATAAGTACACTGTGGCTGTCTTCAGACACACCAGAAGAGAGCGTCAGATCTCATTTCGGGTGGTTGTGAGCCACCATGTGGTTGTTGGAATTTGAACTCCAGGACCTCCAGAAGAGCAGTCAGTGCTCTTACCCACTGAGCCATCTCGACAGCCCTATTTATTTATTTATTTATTTATTTATTTATTTATTTATTTAATGTATATAAGTATGCTGTTGCTGTCTTCAGACACATAAGAAGAGGGTATCAGATCCCATTACAGATGGTTGTGAGCCACCATGTGGTTGCTGGGAATTGAACTCAGAACTTCTAGAAGAGCAGCCAGTGCTCTTAATCTCTGAGCCATCTCTCCAGCCCTGATAGGTTTATTTTTTTAAGTATTCTGTTTCATTTTATTTGAAGTAATTAGAATTTCCCCCTGGTTTCTTTTTAGGTGAATCCATTATTAATACATCTTCCTCCCTCCCTCCCTCCCTCCCTTCCTCCCTTCCTTTTTTTTTTTAATGAAACAGGGTTTCAGTATGTAGTATAGTCCTGGCTATAGATCAGGCTCGTCTCAAACTTACAGAGATCCACCTGTCTCTACTTCCTGAGTGCTGGGGTTAAAGGTGTTCGATACCACATCTGGCCTCATTTTCTCTTAAAACAACAACAACAAAAAAGACTAACAATTTATTTGTATTCTGTGTGTATTGTATAGGTGTTTTGTCTATGTATGCACCATGTGTATATAATCCTAGACATCAAGTCCCCTGGAACTAGAGTTATGAATGGTTGTAAGCTGCCACATGGGTGCTGGCAACCAAACCCAGCTCCTCTGCAGGAGCAGCCAATGCTCTCAAGAGCTGAGCCATCTTTCCTAGCCCATTTTATCTTTCTGAGATGAGATCTTGCTGTGTTGCTCAGGCTGGTCTTGAACAAATAGAACTTCTATCTGCACTGAGTTGCCTCATTAACGTTGTCAGAGATGAGCTGACCTTAACATCAGGCTTTGTTCTGGACTGAACTCTTGCTTCCTTGATCTCTGCAGCGCAATGCTGATTACTGTAGCTTTTCGAGAGGGTGAGTTTTAAAATCCCTTTACGCTTTTTTACTTGGTTGGTTTGTTTTAAGCAGGGTCCTGTTCTGTAGTCCAGGTTGGTCTTGACTTTGTGGTCTTCCTTCCTCAGCCTCCTGAGTGCTGGGATTCCAGGTGTGTGCCAGCACCCACTTTCTGAATAAATTTTAGGTGAAATCGGGAGCTTTTCTAGTCTTGTACAGCTTCACGGCTCTGGAGCTCCCTCTTCTGGTGCTTTCCTGCATCGTGTTCAAATTGGTTCCATCCTTTCTGTTTCTTTGCTTTTGGGGGAAGAGGGTGGAAGAAGCAAGCGTGGGTAGTGTGAGTGTGGTCACAGGTGGTCCATGGCATGCATGTGAACAGCTTTTGTGAGCTGATTCTCTCCCTACCAAGAAACTTAATTTTGACCATATGGTCTCAGGCCTGCACAGGAAACACTTTTACCTGCTAGGTCTAATTGCTTGGGCTCTTCTACTTTTAAGTTTTGTTTGTTTGTTTGTTGGTTTGTTTGAATGTGTTTTGGGGATGCAGTTCAGGCTAGCCTTGAACTCCTGATCTTCCTTCCTTGGCTTTCCTAGCCCTGGGATTATAGGCATATGCTACTGTGCCACCCTTTTCTGTTTTATCCTTTTTAAAAAATTATTTATTTTATTTATATGAGTACTCATTTTATTTATACGAGTGTTTTATTTTTTATTCTCTCTCTTTCTCCCCCCCCCCCCCCGTGTTTTGAGTGTGTGCGTGTGCACTGAGGTGCTTGTGTGGAGCTTGAAGGACAACCTAGGATGTTAGTCTTTCCTGTTCCCTCATATAAAATGGTCTCTTCTTGTTCTCCACTATACTGTATAAGCCAGGCATGCTGGCCAGGGCTTCCAGGGATTTTCCTGTCTCAGGCTCCCGTATGCCTGTAGGAGCTGGGTTACAGGTGTGCACTTCTGTGGCCAGTTTGATGTAGGTTCTGGAAATCCAAATTTAGGTGCTTGCACTTACATGCAGATACTTTACCCACTGAGCCACCCACTCAGCCCTCTTCCTGCTTTTTATTTGCAGACAGGGCATTCCTTTGTAGCTCTGGCTGACCTAGAACTTGATATGTAGACCAGGCTGGCCTTGAACTTGGTGGCAATCTTCCTGTTTCAACCTCCTTCTGTTTTTTATTTGTTTTGTTTTTGCCTATGCTTCTCTGCTTCTGGTGGCTACATACTTTTTTTAAAAAAAAAATCCTAATGTCAAGACAGAAAAGGAACACACTGACCCTTAACCTTCCTGCGGACATAGGCCCTTCTGACCATCTTTAGAGGTAAATACTAACGTGTTTGGAGTCCATTTGTAGTTGAGTAGAGTACAGGTCTCCCTGTCCTTATCTAGTGACAGTTTCTGGAAGCTGGATATGGTAATGCACAGCTGTGACCCCAGTACTGGGGAGGCGAAAAGGATGGGGCCCAGGCCGGTAGCCCAGGCTGGTCACGGACTTAGGACAGCTTCCTGCCTCTGATGCCCTGCCTTCTCCTGCTGTTTCTTTCCTCCTTCCTTCCTGTTGGGTGCAAGGCTTGACCCTGGGCCTTGTTCATGCTCTGTGAGTGCTTTACTGTGTAGCCACCCTAACCTAAGACAGTATATATGAGATGTTCTTGAACATGCTTCTGTTGTTTACATAAATCCAAGTGATGGTGGTAGTGGTGATGATGATGATTAATTTTTGGACATAGAACCTCTTTATGTAGCCCAGGCTGTCCCTGAACTTGAGATTTCACCTTTCCAAGTATCAGGGTTATAGGCATGTGCCACCCAACCTGACTCTTGAAGTGCTGTTTTAGAATTGATGATTTATGTCAGTTGAAGAACATGAATTACTACTTCATTCAAGCATTCCTGGGCTGATTCTAGCTTACTGGCTGGGTTTGGTCCTCAAGATTGCCAGAGATGGGAAAAATCATGGTGGACATGCCTGTAATCTCAGCATTCAGGAGTTGGGGTCAGGAGGATCGGAAACTCGTGTTTTAGTAGGTAAACACACTGGCTAACCCGATGCCTTGAGCCTGATCCCTGAGAGGTGAAAGGGGAGGGCTGACTCTCCCAGGCTGTTCCCTGACCTCCTTTTGCTTGTCGTGGATATTATTTGCCTTGTGCTGCTCTAAGGAAGTACTATGACCAGAAATGACTTACGGAGGAAAGTTATTTTGGCTTCCTTTATGGTGGGAGAATGGGTTCCCTGTGTAGGAAGCTGGCTGATTCTATTTTGTCACACTTGAAAGAGAGAGTGAGCAAGATGTGGGGTAAGATTCCACCCTGCTGAGCCCACCCTTAGTGGCGTACTCCCTCCTGCAGGTTATACTTATATATTCTCCAAGGCAGCTCCACTGCCTAGGAACAGGTGTGCAAAGCCCCAAGCCTGTGGGGACAGGCCCATTGTGTGGCACCCCCCCTCCCGCCCCCAACATCCACACAAATAAGTAAATTGTAATTTTGAGAAGATAAAGGAGGGAGAGCTGGAGAGATGCAGTTGTTAAGAACACTTTCCGCTTCCACAGAGGCCCCTGGGTCCTCCTAGCGCCTCTGTCTGCTGGCCTGTAATGCCAGCTCCAGATCTGATGTCTTTTCCCTTCTACAGGCCCTGTATTCCATTGCTTATAACCCTGCCAATGCACACAGATGTATAATTTTAAAGTGAAGTAAATTAAAAAGTGGGGGAATTAAAAAAAGGGGGGTATCCTCCGAGACCTAGGAAGTTCACAGCCTGAGTTCCCATGATGGTCATCTCTATCTCCCCTCCAAAAAAAAAAAACGATCCGAGGTTTCCTCAGTAATTGAGGAATGGACTAGACTCTGCTTCCCAGGCAGTACATTTTCTTTGCTTTTTTTTTTTTTTTTAAAAGATTTATTTATTATATGTAAGTGCACTGTAGCTGTCTTCAGACACACTGGAACAGGGCATCAGATCTCATTACAGATGGTGTGAGCCACCATGTGGTTTCTGGGATTTGAACTCAGGACCTTCAGAAGAGCAGTCAGTGCTCTTAACAGCTGAGCCATCTCTCCAGCCTTTTTCTTTGCTTTCTAACTTTATTTTTTAAACTATTTATATGTGTTGGGGGCGGGGCAGGGGGGTATGTGTATGCATGTGAGTGTAAGTACCCGTCTTAGTCAGGGTTTCTATTCCTGCACAAACATCATGACCAAGAAGCAAGTTGGGGAGGAAAGGGTTTATTTGGCTTACCTCCACATTGCTGTTTATCACAAAGGAAGTCAGGACTGGAACTCAAGCAGGTCAGGAAGCAGGAGCTGACACAGAGGCCATGGAGAGATGTTCCTTACTGGCTTGCTTCTCCTGGCTTGCTCAGCCTGCTCTCTTATAGAACCCAAAACTTCCAGCCCAGGGATGGCACCACCCACAAGGGGCCCTACCCCCTTGAACACTAATTGAGAAAATGCCCCACAGCTGGATCTCATGGAGGCATTTCCCCAACTGAAGCTCACTTCTCTGTGATAACTCTAGCCTGTGTCAAGTTGACACACAAAACCAGCCAGTACAATTGACCCCTTGTCAACTTGACACACAAACACATCACTCTTAAGCCTCAACCCTTATGTTCTTATTCATCCCCAAGATCTAAAGTCCCACAGTCTTTACATATTAAAAGTTCAATCAATTTAAAATGTCCAATATCTTTTAAAATTCAAAGTCTCTTAACTGTGGGCTCCACTAAAATACATTCTTCCTTCAAGAGGGAAAAATATCAGGGCATAGTCACAATCAAAAGCAAAACCAATGTCTGGGATCCAACTCATGATCTTCTGGGCTCCACCAAGGGCTTGAAGTCACCTCTCTATCTCTGCCCTTTGTAGCACACATCTTGTCTTCTGGGCTCCAGATGC
>JADRCD010194163.1:0-28621 GCA_019843815.1 Montemys delectorum | reverse complement strand
AGAGAGAGAGAGAGAGAGAGAGAGAGAGAGAGAGAGAGAGAGAGAGAACTGGGTTTGATCCCCTAGTACCATATGTAACTAGGCATGTTGATACATGCCTCTAATTCTATCATTGAGAAAGTAAAGGCAAGAGATCAGGTGTTCAAAGCTAGCTGCAGTTTAGTGGACTCAAGGCCACAAGTAACAATCACTGATAAATATTCCCAAGTGTCTTAGCTAGGGTCACTATTGCTGTGATGAAACACCATGACCAAAGCAACTCGGGAAGGAAAAGGGCTTACACCTCCTTCCGTATCAGTATCATCAAAAGAAGGCAGGACAGGAGCTCAAATAGAGCGGGTACCTGCATGCAAAGCTGATGCAGAGGCCATGGAGGAGTGCTGCTTTCCAGCTTGCTTTCTTAGTATCACTTCCAGCCCAGGGGTGAAATCACTCACAATGGGCTGGGCACTCTCCAATCAATCATTAATTAAGAAACAGTCCTATAGCCCAATCTTCTTATACAGGCATTTTTTAAATTGAGGTTCTCAGATACTTTTTGTTTGTTTGTTTGTTTGGTTTGGTTTGGTTTTTCGAGACAGGGTTTCTCTGTGTAGCCCTGACTGTCCTGGAACTCACTCTGTAGACCAGGCTGGCCTCAAACTCAGAAATTCGCCTGCCTCTGCCTCCCAGGTGCTGGGATTAAAGGCATGCGCCACCACCACCTGGCCTCAGATGACTTTTGCTTGTGTCAAGTTGACATAAAACTATCTAGCACATTAACAGTGCCTACCATAAGCACAAAGTTCATATAACATTGACTGGCCTTAAACTCACTATGCAGTCAATAGGGGCTTGGAATTCCCAGCCTTCCTGCTTCCACACCCTGAGTTCTGGGCTGCTAGGTGTTCACCATGATACCTAGTGTCTCAGTTAGGGTTTCTATTCCTGCACAGACATCATGACCAAGAAGCAAGCTGAGGAGCAAAGGGTTTATTCAGCTTACACTTCCACATTGCTGTTCATCACCAGAGGAAGTCAGGACTGGAACTCAAGCAGGTCAGGAAGCAGGAGCTGATGCAGAGGCCATGGAGGGATGTTCCTTACTGGCTTGCTTCCCCTGGCTTCCTCAGCTTGCTTGCTTTTTTTTTTGTTGTTGTTTTTTGTTTTGTTTTTTTTGTTTGTTTGTTTGTTTTTCAAGACAGGGTTTCTCTGCATAGCCCTGGCTGTCCTGGAACTCACTCTGTCTGTAGACCAGGCTGGCCTCAAACTCAGAAATCCCCCTGTCTCTGCCTCCCAAGTGGGATTAAAGGCATGTGCCACCACTGCCCGGCTTCAGCTTGCTTTCTTATAGAACCCAAGACTACCACCCACGGAAGGCCCTCCTACCCTTGATCACTAATTGAGAAAATGCCCCACAGCTGGATCCCATGGAGGTACTTCTCCAACTGAAGTTCCTTTCTCCGTGATAACTCCAGTCTGTGTCAAGTTGACATACAAAACCAGCTAGTACGCCTAGGTTTGAGAAATCTTTGCCTAACTCAAAATCAAAAGATTATTTCCCTTCTCTGTGAACATATTTTAGGGGAAAAGTACATTTCTCAAAATCTTCCAGTTTTTCAAAAATTTGAGGTAAAAATAAAGGAAACCTTTATTATTTATTTTTTTGTTTGTTTGATACAGGGATTTTTTTACTATGTAGGCCTGGAACTCACTATGTCACTGTGTAGACCAGGCTGTCCTCAAACTCATGGGTATCTCCCCGGCCTCTGCCTCCTGAATGCTAGAACGAAAGGTGTGCAGCAGGCAGGGAGTATGTGTTAGTGTCATTATGGCCCTCTAACTCAGGTTGAAAGAGAACAAAATAACTGGCCAGAGAAGCAGGCCAGTGAGATGACCCAGCAGTAAAGTTAATAACACAGGAGCTTCATGACAGCGAGATGGGAGGAGAGAAAGGAGAATTTCCTGGAAGCATGTATGCCGGCTCCCCTGGAGTAAGGAGTGTGGCAGAAACCAGAGAGACTCTGCCTCAGAAAACAAGGTCAAAGTAAAAAATCAACTACTCCTGAAAGTTGTCCTCTGAACTCTATATATACTGTAGCACAGGCACACAAATAACAGTAAAAAAAAAAAAAATACAGCCATCCTCAAGTGGTGCCACAAGCATTTAATCCCAGCATCCAGGAAGCAGAGGCAGGTGGATGTCTGTGAGTTCCAGGCCAGCCTGGTCTGCAGAGCACAGGACAGCCAGAAGAATGGAGAGATGTCTCTGGGTAAGAGAGTACTGCTCTCCAGAGGACCAGAGTCCCATTTCTATCAGCCATGTTGGGTGACTCACAACTGCCTGGAGCTCTAACATCAATGGGATTCATGGTATGGATTGCTCTTAACATATTAATTAATCAGGTCCGGCCTCTTGACTGCATGGTAAGCATTTCAACTGAGCTATTTTTCCTAGCCCAGCTTGGGCTGAAAACATACATGCACACACACACACACACACACACACACACACACACACACCATTTCAAGCCTTGCACACTGACAACACTCTCCTATCACTCACCTCCCTGACACCCCAGACAACCCTTCTTCACCTTCAAAAGTCTCTGTCACACATTCATGTCTATTAGTTTTCTTTCTCTTTTCTCTCTCTCTCTCTCTCTCTCTCTCTCTCTCTCTCTCTCTCTCTCTCTCTCTCTCTCTCTTGGTTTTTCGAGACAGGGTTTCTCTGTGTAGCCCTGGCTGTCCTGGAACTCACTCTGTAGACCAGGCTGGCCTCCAACTCAGAAATCCGACTGCTTCTGCCTCCCAAGTGCTGGGATTAAAGGCGCATGCCACCACCGCCCGGCTAGTTTCATTTTCTAACCACTAAGATTAACAAGGGCCATTTGTGTGACCATAGCTTTGGGGCCTAGTACCATTAATGACAGTGATTCACCCTCTCCCAGAATCTACCCATAGTCAATATAGTTCAGAAGCAAAGGGTAAAGTCTCACAAGTTAGGTCTTGTGTGGGCCCCGGGGCAGTAACTACAGTTTTAGTGAGGTAATGATGACGGTAGGTGTATGATTCCAGGGAATAGCATCCCATAATCCTTCACTCTGTCTTCTAGCTCTTACATACTTTCTGCTCCCTCTTCTACCAGGTTGGTTCGCTGAGATTTAGAGAGAGTGATGTCACTGACTGCCTAGGGCTCGGACCTCACCCGTAGCTTACTCTCTTCATCTTAAGCAGCCTTCAGTCTCTGAGTTCACCGCTGTTCATCGCTCGGGGAGTTTTCTCTGTTTGAGGCTGGCACTGAATCTGTCTCTTGGTATTCAGGAGGCCATTGGCTGCTGTGAGGGTTTAGCTCACCGACGTCTTACCCTTAGCGGCAGCAGAGAGAACAAGCAGCATCCATGTTTTCAGGGCATGTCACCTCCTCCTACGGATGTAGTCATCACCTCCGTAACCACGCCCCAATTAAGACAGCTCAAACTTGATGCGCTTAGCAGTAGATGCTGCAGGTTTTTACAAGTAACCGAACCCACATCACGTGCATCTCTTGCCCCATTACATCTATGGAACAATGAGCTGAACACCACCACTGCCCTACTTTTCAGAGGAGAGACGGGTTCAGGAAACTTCAGTTAGGGCGTGTGCAGGCTAGTTTTATGTCAACTTGACACCAGCTAGAGAGCTATCTGAAAGGAAGGAACCCTCGTTGAAAAATGCTGCCGTGAGATGACTGTGGGGCATTTTCTTATTTAGTGATTGATGATAGGTAGTGCCACCCTTGGAGTGGTGGTTCTGGGTTTTCTCAGACAGCAGGCTGAGCAAGCCACGGGGAGCAAGCCAGTAAGCAGCACCCCTCCAGGGTCCCCGCATCAACTCCTGCTTCCAGGCTCCTGCCCTGACGTCTTCTGATGATGAACAGTGATATGGAAATATGAACCAAATAAAACCCTTTCCTCTCTGAGTTGCGCTTTGGTCATGGTGTTTCATTGCAATAATAGAAACCCTAGCAAGACAGGGCTGCACAGCTAAAAGCTTAGCTTCCATGACAGCAATCAAAAATAAGAGGATCACTTGTTTCTGCAAAATGACTCCTGGGCCACCTCACTGGAACATCTCACCCGCTACTTTAGATGTCTGTCGGTGTGATAAACTCATGACTGACTTTAATCCCAGCACTTGAGAGGCAGAGGCAGGTGGATCTCTGAGTTTGAAGCCAGCCTGGTTTACACTGAGTTCCAGGACAGCCAGGGCTACACAGAGAAACCCTGTCTCGAAAAACAAAAACAGAAACAAAAACAAAAAAAAAAACCAAAAAACTCATGACTGAAAGCAATTTTGGGAAGAAAGTGTTTGTTCTATCATATAGGTCATAGTTCATCTAGAACGGAAGCCAAGGCAGGAACCTGGAGGCAGGAGCTGAGGCCAAGGTCATGGAGGAGTGCTACTTCCCAGCTTCTTCCCCATTGCTAGGTCAGCCTGGTTTTTGCTGTTGTTGTTTTGATATTTTTGATTTTTTTTTTTTAATCCTCTGGATAACCCTGGCTGTCCTGAAACTCACTTTGTAGCCCCAGGTAGCCTACAATGCTCAAAGATCAACCAGCCTCCCTGGCGCTGGGTTTAAAAGTGTGAGCCACCACTGCCCAGTGAGCCTTGATTTTTTTTTTTTTTTATATTGCCTAGGACTACGTACCTAAGAATATCATTACTCACAGTGGGCTGGGCCCTCCCACGCCAGTCATGAATCAAGAAATGATTTGCTACAAGCCAATCTGATAGAGGCAATTCCCCAACAGCTTTGCCTCTTCCTAGATGATTCCAGCTCAAGTGAAGTTGACAAAAACAAAACAGAAAAGCAAACAAAAACAACATCAAAGCCTGTCCAGCACACCCACCATTGACAGGACTCACTCAGTAAAGGGAGGTCAACGAAGGGGCCTAAGAAAGGATCCAGGCCGGGCAGTGGTGGCGCACGCCTTTAATCCCAGCACTTGGGAGGCAGAGGCAGGTGGATTTCTGAGTTCTAGGCCAGCCTGGTCTACAGAGTGAGTTCCAGGACAACCAGGGCTATACAGAGAAACCCTGTGTCTTAGTCAGGGTTTCTATTCCTGCACAAACATCATGACCAAGAAGCAAGTTGGGGAGGAAAGGGTTTATTTAGCTTACTTCTACATGGCTGTTGATCACCAGAGGAAGTCAGGACTGGAACTCAAGCAGGTCAGGAAGCAGGAGCTGATGCAGAGGCCATGGAGGGATGTTCCCTTACTGGCTTGCTTCTCCTGGCTTGCTCATCCTGCTCTGTTATAGAACCCAAGATTTCCAGCCCAGAGATGGCACCACCCACAAGGGGCCCTACCCCCTTGATCACTAATTGAGAAAATGCCCCACAGCTGGATCTCATGGAGGCATTTCCCCAACTGAAGCTCACTTCTCTGTGATAACTCCCGCCTGTGTCAAGTTGACACACACAACTAGCCAGTACACCCTGTCTCAAAAAAAAAAAAAAGAAAGAAAAGATCCAAAACAGTGTGTACCTTTGCAAAGCAGGGTGTGGCCCAATCTAAGCTATTATTCCAATCTGCATTTGAGTGGGCAGGAGAAAATATAGTTTAACCTCTTTGTTAGTCACACTGACTCAGCCCCATACACAATAGAAATAATTAGACTGAATAGTTGTGTTTGTTCCCCTGTCTAGACACAGCCTGTGTTTAGAGAGAGGGAAAGAGCCAAGAGAAGGCATACTCGGCTTTTTAAATTCTTCTTGGCAAACATTTTTTTAGACCTGTTGCTTATCTTATGACCAGTATATGTAAATATATTACATAAGCATTATATAATATATATGCATATTATATATTCAAGACTATAAGAGGGGCTGGAGAGATGACTCAGTGGTTAAGAGCACTGACTGCTCTTCCAGAGGTCCTCAGTTCAAATCCCAGCAACCACATGGAGGCTCACAACCATCTATAATGAGATTGGATGCCCTCTTCTGGAGTGTCTGAAGACAGCTACAGTGTACTTATACATAATAAATAAATAAATCTTTTTTTAAAAGGAATTCTATAAACACACATTATTTGCCAGGCAGTGGTGGCACATGCCTTTAATCCCAGCACTTGGGCGGCAGAGGCAGGCAGATTTCTGAATTCGAGGCCAGCCTGGTGTACAGAGTGAGTTCCAGGACAGCCAGGGCTACACAGAGAGACCCTGTCTTAAACAAACAAACAAACAAACAAAGACTATAAGAACTTTATTGTGGGGGAGGGATTCAAGACAGGGTTTGTCTATATAGCCCATGGTTGTCCTGGAATTCATGTTGTAGACCAGGCTGGCCTCGAATCCAGCAACCTGTTTCTGTCTCCTAAGTGCTGGGATTAGAGGCATGCACTACGACTGTCCCGGCTTATTTCTGGTTTTTGTTTTTGTTTTTGTTTTTGTTTTTTGAGACAAGATCACACTCTACATAGCTGTCCTGGAACTCACAGTGCAGACTAGCCAGGCCTCGAACTCACAGAATTCCACTTTCATCTCCTCTCCTAAGTGCTGGGATTATGGGCCATCATGATGACTTAGGTCAAGTTTTTTTTTACATTCATGTTGGGACAGGATCCACAATATTTAAAGTTGAAACCCTAGGGGAAGTTATTCGGTAAGATCAAACACTCAAGACTGCCTCAAAAATGCACTCTGAATGTAGTCTGTGAAATGGTACCCTCTAGTGGCCAATCATAAATTTGGGTTTTTCTGTTAGGAATGTGTAAACAAAGTCACACAGTCTGAAAGTGATGCAGCCATTCAAGACATGTGCTGTAGCCACACAGGAGATAAGTGTGGAGAGAACCTGGGGTGGGAGGAGCATCTCTGAGGTCAGAATGTGAGGTCCTGGAACACAGATGACAACATCATCTGTGGACATAGGTCACGGAGGGCAAGGTGTGACATCACTCGGACTTGGCCCCCGGGGGCTTATAGCTAGGAACCTGAGATAATCTAAAGATCGTTCTCATAAAATGCATTTTTCAGGGGCTGATCAAATGGCTCAGTGATTAAGAGCATTGACTGCTCTTCCAGAAGTCCTGAGTTCAATTCTCAGCAACCATGTATAAGGGAATCTGATGCCCTCTTCTGGTATGTGTATGTAAATGCAGCAGAACACTCTTTAAATAAATAAATAAATAAATAAATAAATAAATAAATTTAAAATGCATTTTCAAATACTTCACTATTTTATTTTATTTACTTTATTTTATGTGTATGAGTGTTTTATCTGGACACCTGTCTGTCCATCATGTGCATGCCTGATGCCTCCAGAAGCCGAAAGAACTTATCTGATCCGCTGGAACTGGAGTTATAGAACGTTGTGAACCACCATGTGGTTGCCAGGAACCAATCCCAGGTCCTCTGCAAGGGCAACAAATGCTCTAACCACTTAGCGATCTCTCTAGCTCCTTGGTCTGACGAGTTTTTGGTTGGTCTCCAAAACCCTAGGACACTGAGACTAGCCCAGGATCACTGTTCTGGGCCAATGTTTTGGGCCAGGCTGTGTCTGCCTGATCAGGAAGGAGAATGGATAAAGACATTTCAGCTTAGAGTGGTGGAATGGTGCCCCAAAGTCCTGTTGCGCTGTGTAACTCCAAGTATGATAAAGATTCCATCTCTTAGCACACAGCCAGGCTCCTGAAGGCACCGAGAAGGAGGCTGGAGGTCAAGTTTCCTGAAGGCCTAATGTAGCCTCTTCCTGCCGTGCTGTGATTGCTGCTTCTCACTACTACTTTGACAATGATTTGGCCTCCTCTAGGAGACACATCTTGGGGTGAGTTTGTGAGGGCATTTCCAGAGAGGGTGAACTGAGGAGGGAAGATCCAGGCCGAGTGTGGGCGGTGCCATCTGTCTTAGTTAGGAATTCTATTGCTACAACAAAACACTGTGGCCAAGAAGCAAGCTGGGGAGAAAGGGTTTAGTGAGCTTACACTTCCACCTTGCTGTTCATCACCAAAGGAAGTCAGAAGCAGGGCAGGGACCTGGAGGCAGAGGTGATGCAGAGGACACGGAGGGGTGCTGCTAACTGGCTTGCTCCTCAGGCTTTACTCAGCCTGTTCTTATAGAACCCGGGATGCCAGCCCAAGGATGATACCATCCATAATGGGCTGGGCCCTCCCCCATTGGTCATAAATTAAGAAAATTCCTTATAGTGAGTTTTTAAAAAAGATTTATTTATTAAAAAGAAAAAAAGAAAAAAAACCGGGCGTGGTGGCACACATCTTTAGTCCCAGCACTTGGGAGGCAGAGGCAGGCGAATTTCTGAGTTCAAGGCCAGCCTGGTCTACAGAGTGAGTTCCAGGACAGCCAGAGATATACAGAGAAACCCTGTCTCGAAAAACCTATATATATATATATATATATATATATATATATATATATATATAGTATACCGGTATACCGGTAGCTGAACAGATGGTTGTGAGCCTTCATGTGGTTGTAACGAATTGAATTTTTAGGACCTCTGCTCGCTCTGGTCAATCCTGCTCACTCAGGTCACTCAGTCCCTGTTCGCTCCAGCCCTAAGATCTACTTATTATTATACATAAGTACACTGTAGCTGTCTTCAGATGTGCCAGAAGAGGGCATCAAATCTCATTACAGAGGGTTGTAAGCCACCATGTGGTTTCTGGGATTTGAACTCAGGATCCTCGGAAAAGCAGTCAATGCTCTTACCTGCTGAGCCATCTTGCCAGCCCAAGATTTTATTTTTTAAAGATTTTATTTATTTATTTTATATATATGATGAGTATAGTATAGCTGTCTTCAGATACACAAGAAGAGTGCATCAGATCCCATTACAGATGGTAGTGAGCCACCATGTGGCTGCTGGGAAACTCAGGCTCTCTGGAAGAACAGTCAGTGCTCTTAACCCCTGAACTATCTCTCCAGCCCTACAGTGAGATCTTTTTTTTTTTTTCCCCTGAGACAGGGTTTCTCTGTGTAGCCCTGGCTGTCCTGGAACTCACTCTGTAGATCAGGCTGGCCTCGAACTCAGAAATCCGCCTGCCTCTGCCTCCCAAATGCTGGGATTAAAGGCATCCACCACCACTGCCCAGCCCTACAGTAAGATCTTATCAAGGCATTTTCTCAATTGAGGGTCTGCTCTCTAGTAATTCTAGCTCAGTGTTTTTCAACCTTCTAATGCTTCTGCCTTTAATGGATCCTCATACTGTGCTGACCTCCAACTATAAAATTATTTCATTGCTACTCCATAACTATAACTTTGCTACGGTTATAAATGGTAATGTAAATATCTGATATGAAGGATGTCTGATGTTCAACCCCCAAAGGGTGTCTGAACCCACAAGTTGAGAACCGCTGCTCTAGCTTGTGTCAAGCTGATATAAAACCAGGCAGTGCACCAGCCCATGACCTGGGCTCCCAGACCGAGTAACTAGCAGGAAAGAAGGAGAATACACACAGAAACCCTGCAGAGTAGTGCATGCCTTTAATCTGGAACACAGAGGCAGGTGGATTTCTGTAAGTTCAAACCAACCTGGTTGTACTGGCTAGCTTTGTGTGTCAACTTGACACAGGCTGCAGTTATCACAGAGAAGTGAGCTCCAGTTGGGGAAGTGCCTCCATGAGATCCAGCTGTGGGGCATTTTCTCAATTAGTGACCAATGGGGTAGGGCCCCTTGTGGGTGGTGCCATCTCTGGGCTGGAAGTCTTGAGTTCTATAAGAGAGCAGGCTGAGCAAGCCAGGGGAAGCAAGCCAGTAAGGAACATCCCTCCATGGCCTCTGCATCAGCTCCTGCTTCCTGACCTGCTTGAGTTCCAGTCCCGACTTCCTTTGTGATAAACAGCAATGTAGAAGTAAGCCAAATAAACCCTTTACTCCCCAACATGCTTCATGGTCATGATGTTTATGCAGGAATAGAAATCCTGACTAAGACAATTTGGTACCAGGAGTGGGGTATTCATGTGACAACCTGACCATGTTTTGGGGAGGACTGTGGAAGGACTTTGGAACTTTGAGCTAGAAGAGCCACTGTTAAGAACTCTGTGGAATGTCTGTGGGAGCTTGGAAGATCATGTTGAGAACAGTGCAGAAGATGGAGGCCTGGCTTGTGAAATTTCAGAGGGAAGATTAAAGACTCCTATCAGGACCATGTTGTTTTGATTGTGAAAGTTCTGTGGTTCTGGTTAGCTGGGGCTAAAGTATCAGCTGTGATTAACAAGATACCAGAACTACTAAAGAGAGAACTTTGCATTACTAGGACTATTGATGCTGGTTAGCTGGAGCTAAGAAATTAGCGGTGATTAAGAAGGGACCAGCATAATTGAGGTAACATCTTCTGGGGAGTGTTTTCTGAGAGCACAAAGAGGCTTTGTTCCAGAGATAGCCAAGGTTGTGCCTTGTGCTGCAGCAGGACTTGGTAATGTGTACGAGTCATCCAGGTGGTACTGGTTTTGACAGCACGAAGGGATCTTGAAGAGCAGCTGAGGCTTAGTACAGTGAGAGGCCATGGAAGGCCATTGGTGAAGGTGCAGCCTCAGTTGCAATTGATGGCCCAGGACTGAAGGGGTCATGCAAAGGAGTTGAGGCCTGGCACCATGAAGAAAGCCTCTGAGAGGCTATTGGTGAAGCCTAGTTACAGTGGATGACAGTGTTTTGGTGATGCCAGTACCATGAATGACCACCAAAAACAGCAGCATCAGTGGAGTATAGGAATCTGGAGCCCAGAAAACAATATGTGTGCTATAAAGGGCAGAGCTGGAGAGGTGACTCAAGCCCTTGGAGGAGCCCAGAAGATCGTGAGTTGGATCCCAGTTGGTTTTGCTTTTGATTGTGACTGTGCCCTGATAATTTTCCCTCTTGAAAGAAGAATGTATTTTAGTGGAGCCCACAGTTAAGAGACTTTAAATTTTAAAAGATATTGAACATTTTAAATTGATTGAACTTTTAATATGTAAAGACTGTGGGACTTTAGATCTTGGGGATGAATGAGAACATAAGGGTTGAGGCTTAATAGAGATGTGTTTGTGTGTCAAGTTGACAAGGGGTCAATTGTACTGGCTAGTTTTGTGTGTCAACTTGACACAGGCTGCAATTATCACAGAGAAGGGAGTTTCAGTTGGGGAAGTGCCTCCATGAGATCCAGCTGTGGGGCATTTTCTCAATTAGTGACCAAGGGAGTAGGGCCCCTTGTGGGTGGTGCCATCTCTGAGCTGGAAGTCTTGAGTTGTATAAGAGAGCAAGCTGAGCAAGTCAGGGAAAGCAAGCCAGTAAGGAACATCCCTCCATGGTCTCTGTGTCAGCTCCTGCTTCGTGACCTGCTTGAGTTCCAGTCCTGACTTCCTTTGTGATAAACAGCAATGTAGAAGTGAGCCAAATAAATCCTTTCCTCTCCAACATGCTTCATGGTCATGATGTTTGTGCAGGAATAGAAACCCTGACTAAGACACTGGTCTACAAATTAAGTTCTAAGGGCAGCCAGAGATAGACAGTGAGACCCTAACTCCAAACACGGTTTTAAAGAGTGTACTGACACATCTTTCAGATACTCTCAGGAATATCTGAGAGGACTCTGAGAGATAAAGGCACTTGTCACCAAGGCCAGCAACCTGAGTCCAACCCTGGAATCCACATGATGGCAGGAGAGAATTGACTCCCAAAAGTAGTTTTCTAACCTACACACATACATAAACGCACATGCACGGACACACACTTTTTAAAAAATGTGTATGAATATTTTGTTTGTGCACCATGTGCAAAGTGCATGTCTGGGGCCTATAACGGCCAGAAGAGAGCATCAGATCCCCTGGGACTGGAGTTACAGACAGTTGTGTGCTACCATTTGAATGAGGGAATAGAACCCCAGTCCTCTGGAATACCTCTGAGCTGTCTCTCCTCCACATGCAGTTGTTTTTGTTGTTGTTGTTGTTTTGGTTTGGTTTGGTTTTAAGTAGAATGCCAGCTGAGTGCTACAATTCCCTTCTCTTTGCTTCTCGATAGATACATAGAGATGTAGGCAAGCAGCTTCCTACTAAAGCTGTGGAGCCACCTGCAGCCAAAATCTTCCCATTACAACAAACTGTATCACATCTGTCTGTAAGCCAAAATATACCCCTCCTTTCTTGAGCTCTTTCTTTTTAGCTGTTTGACACAGAGAGAGAAGGAGCTATACATTAGTCTATTACTACTCCCCCATCTCAAAGTTCACATACCCATAACCCTTTTTTTTTTATTATCAGTTCTGAAGCCTTGAATCTCTCTGCCTTCCAAAGAATACTGGTGATACATTTGGCCTGCCTGTTTTGTTCTTGTTATTTCTGACTCTGCACATTCCTTTCTGTCTCCTTTAGGCGGAGGGACCAATCTGTATGATTTACCCAATGGTATCATTTATCCAGCCTGTCTTTTCCTCACAGGGAGCCAGCTGTTGACATTCGTCAATATAGTTGCCAATGAAAGGGGTCTCTATGGTAGAGCAGAACAGTCTCCTTTTGGCATGAAAGGTTCAGGAAAAGTCTCAGCTCACACCAACAGTTCCGGGACATTTAACACACTTACTTACTGTTAGCATCACTGAGTGCTTGTACCTGTAGATAGGCGGGACCACAGATCTGTTACCATGGGCAACACCTACCCACCTTTGCCTGGGCAGTACATACGTCATCACTCAGATAAAAAGGAGAAACCTTCCTCTCTCCTCCCTTTTTTTCTCTCCTTTCTCTCTTTGTGCGAGACCTTCCCCCACTCTTCCCCAATTAAACCATCTTCACGTGGTATTGTCTGGACCTGGTGTGTGGTGTTTAACGCGAGTCGTCTCTTTTAACTATCACTTACCCTCACTCTTTCACTTGCAGTGCCCCAGAAGTCCTGGAGACATAAGAGACTGGAAGAAGTTCACTATGGAGATTGGACAGATATCTCATAAACTGGGGAAGAGAGAGAGAGAGAGGGTGTTCTGGAAAAATGAATAACCAGATGAGGAAAATCATGTTTAATTCATCTAAAAGGCACTTGCACCAGTCTTCTCTTCTACCAGAATCCTTCACTGCCCTCTCTGCACAGTATGCAAGAAGTGATGAGTTACAAGGCTGAAGATAATGTGGCTGACAATATAGCTTTATTGGTGGGATGCTTGCCTAGCGTGGTGAATTCAACCCAGCACCGATTAAACCGGGTATGGTGGTGCACACCTGTAATGCCAGAACTTGGAGAGTGGAGGCAGCCTGTTTGATTGTTTTTTTCCTCTCTTTTTCTTTGTGTGCATGTGATAACATCAGTGAGTGGAGGTGCTGGTGGAGGCCAGAGAAGGAAATGGGATCTCTTGGAGGTAATTACAGATAGATTGTGCACCTCTTGACTTGGGTGCTGAGAACTGAACTCACATTCTCTGTAAGAGCAGTAGGTACCCTTGGCCACTTGTCTCTCCAGTCCCTGCTCTGTTCCCCTCCTCCATTGTCTAGGCCACCAAGCCATCTCTCCAGTCCCTGCTCTGTTCCCCTCCTCCATTGTCTAGGCCACCAAGCCATCTCTCCAGTCCCTGCTCTGTTCCTCTCCTCCATTGTCTAGGCCACCAAGCCGTCTCTCCAGTCCCTGCTCTGTTCCCCTCCTCCATTGCTTGTTTGGCCTTTTGTTTTCATTGCTGTTGTTTGTCACAGGGTTTCGTGTATCTTACCAAGCTGGCCCCCAGCTGGCTATATAGCCATGGTTGTCTTTAGATGTCTGGTCCTCCTGCTTCTCTGCCTTCTAAGGACTGTGATGAGAAGCACATGCCACCTTGGGTTTTTTTGAGACAGGGTGTCACTCTTCACGTAGGCTGTTCTGGAAGTCATATTGATCCTCTGGACCACTACTTTCCAAATACTGGAAGTAAAGACATGTAACACCAAGCACTCTACTAGTTTATATATAGTTTGAGAGAGAGACAGAGACAGACAGAGACAGAGAGAACATGTGTACATGTTGGTTTTGCCCCTGCCATAGTACACATGCCACATTTTGCTTGTGGTGCTTAGAGAACAATTTTCAAGAGCCCTCTCCTTCTACAGTGTGGATCCCAGGGATCAAACTCAGGTCATCAGGCTTGATGGTGGATGAGAGTCCTGAATCACCTGCCTGAGTCTTATATCTTCTTTCTTTCCCTTCCCTTCCCTTCCCTTCCCCTTCCCCTTCCCCTTCCTTCCTTCCTTCCTTCCTTCCTCTCTCTCTTTTTCTTTCTCTCTCTTTCTCTCTCTCTCTCTCTCCCTCCCTTCCTTCCTTCCTTTCTCTCTTTCTTATTTTCTTTCTTTCTTCCTTTCTTTCTGCAGGGTTTCCTCTGTGTAGCCCTGGATGTACTGCAACTCACTCTATAGAACAAGGTGGGTTTGAACTCAAGAGATTTAGCTGCCTTTGTCTAATGGATGCTAGAATTAAAGGCATGCACAGCCATTCCTGGCCAGTCCTGAATATTTCTTTTGCCACAAATTGCATATGGAAGTGCTTGAAATGTTGTCAACATTCTTCAGCCATAAAACACAAAATGCAAAAGAACATTAAGGAGAGTAAACAAGAGCGCATTGTGCGTATGGGACATGTGATGCTTAAAGCTTCCACAAATATTTGGAATATTTTGCAGTAAAATTTTAATGATGATATTGTCATAGAGCTAAACCCCTCTCCATTGTTTGCATCCTAACAAATGGCTCTTAGCTCTGAACATGCTCAAGAATGATTTTCCTAGCAATGTAAACTGTAAGATTGGAAATAATTTCAAGGAGGCTGGAAAGATGGCTCAGCAGTTAGGAGCACTGACTGCTCTTCTAGAAGACCCAAGTTCAATTCCTAGCACAAACGGCAGCTCTCAACTGTATGTAACTCCTGTTCCAGGGGATCTGGCTCCATCACACATTCAGGAAAAACACCAATGTACATGAAATAAATTTTTTTTGTTTTTGTGCCTCTGCCTCCCAAGTGCTGGGGATTAAAAGCATGTGCCACTATCACCCAGCAATAAAAAATTAAATTAAGCTGGGCAGTGGTGGCACATGCATTTAGTCCTAGTACTTGGGAGGCAGGTGGATTTCTGAGTTTGAGGCCAGCCTGGTCTACAGAGTGAGTTCCAGGACAGCCAGGGCTATACAGAGAAACCCTGTCTTGAAAAACAAACAAAAAATTAAATTTAAAAAGCAAAAAATAAAATAACTTCAAGGAGAGATCAATAGAGAGTCAAAAGTATTCTTCTGCATCGTTTTTTAAAATTAAATTTGAGATAAAATCTTGTTTCCAGTCCAGTTTGATCTCAAATTCAAAATTCTTCTGCCTCTGCCAGCCAGTGCATGGGATATTATATATATATCACCAAATCTGACCTCTAAACTTTTTGTTCAAGATTTGCACCAGCAGAGGACTAGCTTTAAAATTAGGAACCACTGTAAACATTGTAATAAAATATTTCATGACTTTTTTCTTGAGGCAGGGTCTGGTCTTGCTTATATCCCCGATTGGCCTTAGGCTAGAAATCCAATTCTGCCCTTTAATCCCAGCACTTGGGAGGCAGAGGCAGGCGGATTTCTGAGTTCCAGGCCAGCCTGGTCTACAGAGTGAGTTCCAGGACAGCCAGGGCTACACAGAGAAACTCTGTCTGGCGGGGGGGGGGGGGGGAGAGGGGGGGGAAGGTCTGACTCAGAAATTCAATTCTACAATCTATTGAGTCCCATGGTTGCATCTCACCATTATTTGCTTAATTTATTTTTTTTTTACATTATTTATTTGTTCATTTGAGTGTTCGGTGCACAGGTGTGCCACAGTATGTGTGTGTGTGTGGAGGTCAGAGGACAACTTGTGGGAGCCATTTCTCTTCTTCTACCATTTAGCTTCTGGAAATCAAATTCATGTCATCAGGCTTAGTGGTAGGTATTCACCCTTTGATCTATTCTGCCAGTAATTGGCTTATTTTCAAAAATAAAAATAAAAATTTCAAAATCTTATGAGGAGTACCTGGTATGATGGTGTGGCCTTTAATCCCAACACTTGAGAGGCAGAAGCAGGCAGATCTCTAAGGTCAGCAACACAGAAAATAGAAAAACTTAAATCAAATAAATAGCTTAATGTGCTTCATTTATTTATTATTTACTATGCTCCCATCAAAGCACCATTTGAGTCACTTTACAATTCAGTGCTGTTGTCGCTAATATATGAAGTTCCTCTCCCTCAAAAGCTTCCATGGGAGGCCAGGACCCCAGTCTTTGAGAGTGGTAATAGGATTCCAACACTTTGGAACTATCCTTAAATTCATCCACTAGCGGTTTCTTAATTTGGTGCATCATTAGGAAGTAATGGAAATTAAGGAGCCCAGAGGAAGTAAGTATCCCAGTGGGATGTGGCCTTGGAAGCTATTTCTTCTACCTGCTTCCTCTGCGTCTAGCCACCAGGAAGTCAACAACTTTACTCTGTCATTTGTGCCCTAGCACAATGCACTGCGTCACCAAGGGCCCCAAAACAATGGCACCAAGTGATCCAGGACTGAAAACTCTGATACCTGAGGCAAAAGCCATCCTTCCTCATTTAAATTCTCCTCCAGGGTATTTATCACAGAAGCAAAAATCTAACACAAATGCCTTTGATGTCTTTTTCCCTCCATGATATGAATCTCTGGTTATAAATACTGGTTGTTCCCTAGAAGAGGAAGGAAAGATGGAGTACGTTCTTCTGGAACCCAAGGCTGTAGTCATTGAGCAAAACTAGTACCAGTCCAGGGATAAAGCCTTTGCCACAAACACTGCCAGACAGGGATACATAATGAGAGTCTGCCTCAAAAAATTAAACACACAACAAACAATGAAAAAATCTGTCAAAATATGGGCTGGAGATACCGGAGTAGTTAAGAGTGGGTATTGTTTTTGCAAGGGATTTGAACTTGAATCTAAATCATTGTGCTTAGTAATAGTGATGCATCAAGCTGACGTCTTAGATGTGACCGACATACCACAGTGAGTTAATGATCGCAGGATTCGCAATCAGAGAAACCGGATGCATAATGCAGGAACTCTGAATGACTTTTCCAACTTGGCTACAAATAACAAAACAGCTCTGAAACTTGAAGAAGAAGAAGGAGAAGGAGAAGGAGAAGTCTTTTATCGGGCGGTGGGGGGAGGTGGCCTCTAACAACGCCTACCTCATCCTCTTTGTTGCGGGAAAACAGTAAGACAGTGCTGGCCATGGGAGACTCAGCGCTTAGCACATAAACATCAGGTGTGGTGCCTATCGTTTTGGAGAGATACGGAACAAAAAGCCCTCCCCTTCTGCGTTTCACTCAGGACCTGCACTACTGCACTTCCGGGTTTGCACACGGACGCGCTTCCGGGGCCCAGGCCAGCCCCAATTCCCACGCCCAGCTGGCCGTCCAGCTGGCTCCGCCCCGGAAGTAGCGTCTCCTTTGGACGCTACGGGGCGGAAGCTGTGGATGGCGGGGAAAACAGCCCTGCACTGGCGGATGTGTTGGTGCTGTTGCTAGACGACGACTAGTAACTTCGTCACTTCCTCAGCCCGTGGACCGCCCAGGACCGAACCAGAGGCGACTGGAGCCGGCTCGAGCTGAAGAGTTGTCCCCCGCCTGCAGGACCCGCGACCAGCCCGGCGGCGGGAGTTGGGGCCACGCCACCTGCAGGGAAGAACTCGAGCCGAAGCGGGAAGATGGCTGCAGACAAGCCTGCAGGTGAGGCCCCCGTGCTGCGACCCAGAGGCTGACACACTGCGCGCGGGGACGGCAGGGCCCGCGTGGGGGACCTGAGGGCCACTTGACTTCGCTTGTGTACTTCTGCCCTTCACTCCTCTCAGCTGTCTCTACTGTGAGTCCAGTAGGTTCTCCTCTGTGACCCGTCTTGATCCCGCTGCAGACCGTCCTTGTCCTGCTCTCCAAGATAATTCTAGCCCGGGAAGCTTGCATTTGTCACGCCGCTGTCCAAACGCTTCAAGGGAAGGTCTTCCCGAGCATACACGGTTGCCGTAAGGTTCCCAGGCTCAGCCACTCAAAGTTCCCTCTGTCAGCGTGTCCTGTGGAATCCTCCTTCTGAAAACTGTTTAAATAGACATGAAGTTTCAGTGTGTCCTCTGCCTGCTCTCACTTGCCTTGTTCGCCATTTGATTTTCTCTAGCTCCTCAAGATTAACTTCTTTTTAAAAAGTCTTAATTATGTATGTGAGTACAGGTGCCTGCAGAGACCCGGAAGAGGACGTTGTGTCTACTGGAGCTGGAGTTACACAGTTGTGGGCCACCACTTGTGGGTGCTGGGAACCCAGTCTTAGTCTTCTTCTTTTTTTTTTTTGAGACAAGGTTTCTCTGGGTAGCCCTGGCTGTCCTGGAACTCAATCTGTAGACCAGGCTGACCTCGAACTCAGAAATCCACCTGTCTCTGCCTCCCAAGTGCTGGGATTAAAGGCATGCGCCACCACTGCCGGGCCCAAGATTAAATTCTTAATCTCTGTGGTTTTCTGTGGGGCTCCATCAGGAATTTTTCCCATTAGGGAATTATAAGAG
This sequence comes from Montemys delectorum, assembly GCA_019843815.1. Lineage (NCBI taxonomy): Eukaryota > Metazoa > Chordata > Mammalia > Rodentia > Muridae > Montemys > Montemys delectorum. Next base: position 10,131 of record JADRCD010194163.1, on the reverse strand, counting down.
CCCATTCATTACCTGGAAATTCTGCTATATTTCTTTGAAGAAAGTAATGTTTAGAGAGAGGGGCTAATAGAGTGTATGGTGGAATTGATTGAATGGTTGATTGATTGATTGATTGATTAGTTAGTTAGTGATTGAGGCAGGGTCTCATTATATAGCCTTGGCTGTTCTAGAGCTTGTTATGTAGACAAGGCCTCAAACTCACTAGACTTAAATTCTCCTGAGTGCTGCATTAAAGGTGTGTCCCACCATATCCACTGCTGTAGAATTTTAGCTAGGTTAGCAGAGAAAAACTATTGTGAGGTGACTCCCTTTTTAAAATTATTTTTAATTTGTGAGGACAAATGCCTAAAGAAGCTGTCTGAGGAGTTGGGTCCCCCAGAGCTGGAGTTACAGGTAGTTGTGGGTGCCCGGAACCAAACTCAGGCCCTTTGAAGAGCAGTATGTGCTCTTAATCACTGAGCACCAAAGTGATTTGCATGTCTTGGCTTTCAAGGATCAAATCCAATCTTCAGGCATCTTTACCACTGAGCCTCCTGCTGGGATAGTATTTGAGCACAGAGCTGAATAGAGGGAAGGAATGATCCGGCTGCTGTAGGATGCATGAAGGGTGTGCATTGCCTGTCCAAGTCTAACAGGGAACCAGCGTTGTCCTTGTTAATCAAAACAGTGCTGCTTCTAGGCCCCAGCTAACACCCTGCTCACTGAGGCTGCTGCAAATCATTTCCCTGGAACTGTCTTACTGGATCCAGGACTGCCCAGCTTGAGTCCTACCTCATTCACACAGCATCTCTTCACTGCTTCCTTTCTTCCTTCACAAAGACTCTGTGCAGACACTCCTTCAGATGGTGACGTGAGCGTAAGACAGCCTGCCTCTGAGGGCTTGCGTTCCTGTTTGATAAGAACTGTATGCCGTGTCTCCAAATCTCTGCTGGTTTAAGTGGCATGGTTCTGGCCTTTGGGTCTTCATAGTTGCTCTTTTACACTAGTCTTTTTTTTTTTTTTAAAAGACTTAATTTTAATGTGTGCGTGAGTATGCATGTGGAGAGGCATCGTCACACGAAGGTGTTTTGATTCCCTGGAGCTCCAGTTGCAGGCAGTTCTGAGCTGCTGGTGCAATTGTTGGGAAGAACAGTTAGGAAGAACATTTTAAAATTCACATCAGCCTCCAGAGAGTGTTTAGGCTCTTTCTATCCAGCCTGTTTTCTTCACTGATGTGTTTTATTTTTCATTGTTGTTAATGTGTGTAAGTGTGTATGTGCACATGCTTGTACACACGTGTGTGGAGGTCAGAGAGAAGCCTTGGGTGTCCTCCCTTTCCACCTCTTTGTTTTTTTAAGATTTATTTTAAATTATGTATAGTTTATGTACATCTGTGTCTGTGGTTGTATGCCTATGCATACAGGGCTTGCAGAATTCAGAAGAGGGTCTCAGTCCCCTAGAATTAAAGTTATAGGCAGTCAAGAGCCTTCTGACACTAGTGTTGGGAACTGAACTCTGGAAAGACAATATGCTGCTCTTAACCACTGAGCCATCTCTCCCACTGCTGCTCACTTCGCATGTGAGGCACTCTCTCTCTGGTGTTTGCCACTGTACTGCATACTCCATTCTAGTTACCCTTGGAGTTTCCAAGGGGTTCACTTGTCTTCACTGGGAGTTCCCTGCCCCTCTCACTGGGAGTGCTGGGAGTACAGACACATGCCACCACATCTGGGTTCTGACGATCTAAAGTCAGGTTGTAAGGCTGTGTGCCAAGCCTGGTCACCCACCAGTCTCTCACTGCTCTTCATCCTTCTAAGATTGTCTCCTGGTTAGCCACCAAACCCTTACTCTTTGGTTTATGAGCTTTCAAACTCAGGTCCTCAGGAACAGTAATCCTCCACCCCGAGACAACTCTCCAGCTGCTGCTTGTTAATTTTCTTCTTGCACATTGTCTGTCTGTCTTCTCTGAATATCAGATTCCAATCCCTAGTACATGTGTGGAGGTCAGAAGACAACCTGTGGGAGTCAGTTCTCTCTCTCTCTCCTAAGAATTAGGTTGTCAGGCTTGGTGGCATTGGAGCCATCTTAGTGGCCTGAGAAGCCTTTTTAAGCCTCAGTGTTCTGTGTGTACAGTAAGCATGATGATGGTGTCTTTCCTCTAGAGCTAGTAAAGGCTTCAGTGACAGCAGCAGTAAAGGCTTAAGTGACAACAGCTGTGGCCTGGTAGAGATTGGTTGGTTTGTCTTTGTACCTTTTGAGGTAAGGTCTTTCTACTACTCTTGGCTGGCTCCAGGGGTTCTCTATTTAGATCAGGCTGGCATCTAAACCATCTGCCTTTGCCTCCTAAGGTCTGGAATTTTAATGGCATGCACCAACCATGCCCAGCCTCTTGGGATTTTTGCTGTTTGTGGTGGTGGTTGGAGTTTTTTTGTTTGCTTGTTTTTCAAGACGCAGTTTCTCTGTGTAGCCCCTGGCTGTCCTTGAACTCCCTCTGTAGACCAGGCTGGTCTCAAATTCAAGAAATCCACCTGCCTCTGCTTCCACCTCAGAGGGCTGGTATCAAAGTCATGTGCTGACTCAGCTGCCAGCAAGCACCACTACCACCTGGCTATGCCCAGCCCTTTAATGTCTGCTAAGGGTCTGTGAGATGGCTTAGTGGGTACAGGTGTTTTCATTCACGTCTGACACCTGAGTCCCATCCCCAGGACTCATGTAGTAGACGGAGAAAACTGCCTTCTCCAGGTTGTCTCTGACACACACCCACACCCACGTACGCATGCACACATGCGAAAGCAAGTGAATAGTCAGTGCTAGCTAGTGTTTCTTTATGGTAATGGTACAAGAGGCAGAAGAGATAATGTTAAATTTATTTGGAAAGTGTGAGCCCCAGGGTCTGGGAAGTGAAGGGGAGACACAGTGTGTTCCATCCTTGCTCTTGATCCACCATGAGCTCTGAGAAGCAGTGGCAATCACTTCCTGTGGGAGGTTTTTTAAGGGCGTCTCACCCTGGGCCATACAGCCTCTGAAAACAGGTTTAGAAAGTAAGATATAGGGGAGAGGAATTGTCTGTGAAGTTTCCTCCTGCTTTCCGCTCCCAGTCAAGGGCATCTAAAAGGGAAGGACAGGTTTTCTTGTGTGTCCCTTGGCAGTTGATCAGCCAGTAGATCCTCAGACTCAAAATCTCCTCGCCTCAGCCTCCTGAGGAGGTGCTAGGATTACAGACGTGTGTCATCATGCTCAATTAATGGATGCTAAACGGCCGAGACCGAATGGCAGCATTTGGGCCTTTGGTGTGGCCCCATGGCAGTGATATGTGCCGGGCGGCGGGAGTGCCTATGTGTGTGTGAGAGATCCAGTGATCAAATAGAAGTCAGCAGGCTGTGGTGACACACGCCTGCAATCCTAGCGCTTGGGAATTTGAGGCAGGAGAATAGCCCACAGGGTCAGCCTGGGAAATGTAGTGAATTCCAGGCCTTTCTGGGAGACAGACTGAGACCCTGCCTCAACAAAACCAAACCCAGAGAAGCCAAAGAACAGAATGAAGGTGGAGCTTGCTGTATGCTTATTAGCCTTAACTGGCCTTAAACTCCGTGTCCCAGCGTCCACATGCCACCACACTCGGCACCCTGAGAACAGACTGTGCCTTGCTCTGGTCTCTGGAACTCATGTCTTCCATCTTTTCCAATTCCTCTTGTCTTAAAGTAAAGGAACATGGTTTGTGGGATTAGAACTATAGAATATAACCCCTTTGTGTGTCCTCCCTCTCCCTCCCCCCCCTCAGTGGGGGTGTGTATATGTGTGTGTTGGGTGTGTATAGTAGATGTGCATGAGTATAAGGAGGCCAGGAAGGGATACGTCTTCCACTATCTTATTCTCTTGATAGAGGATTCTTGAGTGAACCAGAAGCTAACTTGTTGCTAAGCTGCCCAGCTGGGCACTGAGCTCTTGGGAGCCTCCTGTCTCCATCCTGTTTGGGTTACAGTGTGTGCAGCCATTCCCAGCTCTTTATGTGGGGCTGGGGATTCATGCTCACACTGTCACACTTGCAGAGCAAGCACTCTTGCTCACAGAGCCATCTCCTCAGCCTCTTGGTCATGTAATTCATGCATTATATTGAAGCCATGTATATGTGCAGTTTGATTTTTTTCCTTTGGGTGGTAGGAGCCACATCTGAGCTGTCCTAAGAGCTCCTTTGTGACTTCAGTGAGGGTTGTCATGTCAGCACTCTGGGAGGTTGCGGGAAGGGTACCTTCAGGTTAATCCTTGGCTACATAGTGAGTTTGAGGCTAGCCTGGGCTACATGAGAGCCTGTATTAAAACCCAAACAAAACAAAAGGAAAAGACATTGTTTAAACTCTGTCTTGCCAAAGCATTGCTATTTTGTGTCTATCTCACCCTTTCAGCATAGTGCTTTCAGTCTTTCCATGTCTGTCCCTGGGACTATGTTTGCACAGTACAGTTTGTATGCATTATCCAATCAGCTTTGAAGTGTTAACATTCTGTGTTGGAATATGTCTGTGCTTTCAGTTAACTGACTTTCAGTTTGGAAGAGGTGTTACGTTTCTTTTCTGTGTAGTTGAAATCTATAGGGGTGGGGGGGGGTGCACATGTGTGTGGTTGTTGTTATTGTTGTTAGAAATGAAGTCTTTCAGTTTAAAGAATGTCAAGGTTTGTGCATCCAAGAGCTCCGTTCGCCTGCGTCAGCCGTGTTCACTAGGCCAGGGCAGAAGGAAAGTGAAGCTTGTGGAGGAGAGGTCGCACCCGCTCTCCATTGGCAATGGAGCCTACTTTTGGACAAGTAAAGACACACTGTGGGATTATGTGCAGACACTGTCTGGTAAGAAGTCAGTATGGACAAATAGTCTCTTAAAACATTTGAAAACTGCCAGGCAGTGGTGGCACACACCTTTATGTGTTGATTTTTGAGACAGTCTCTCACTGTATAACTCAGGTTGGTCTCAGACTCCCTCCAGTGCCAGAGTCACAGGGAGTTCTTAGCTAAATCGTTGATGTTTAGGCACAGGTGACTCATTAAACGATGTCATCTAGACCTAGTATTGTGCAATACATCTACAGTCTCAGAACTTGAGAGATGGAGATAGGAGAATCAACAGTTCAGAGCTGGCTTTGACTGTATGCAGAGAATTCAGGGGCATCCTGGGCTATCCGGCCTCAAAAAATAGAAAGGTACACCAAAGTAAGAGTAATTTATACTTAAATTTTTAAACTTTTATTTTATGTGTATGAGTATTTTGCATGCCTGGTGCCCTTAGAGTTCAGAAGAGGGTGCTGTGTACCCTGGAACTGGAATTAAAAGGATAGTCATGAGTCAGCTGCTGAGCCATCTCTAGTAGTCAAGAGAATTTAAAGAGGAGTGTGAAATGGAGTAAAGTCCTCCATTCCAGAGGTGATCATTTAAAGTTGGGAGTAGATCCATGAGTCTGTGCATATTCAGATGTGTGTGTGTGTGTGTGTGTGTGTGTGTCTGTGTCTGTGTCTGTGTCTGTGTGCATATTTTTACAGTTCTACCCCTAGTCACTCCCTGTGGTTCCAGGGCTCAAACCCATGGCCTTAACTGCCAGGCAAGTACCTCTACCACTCAGCCAATATCCCTACTATCTTACTTTGGATTGGTTTTGGCATTAAGTATGGGACACTTTACAAATCACCTGGTAGCTGGGATGTAAATCTGCCGTCAAATCAAGCACTTTATTTTATTTTTAAACAAGGTCTCACTATCTTCCATGGGTTGATCTTGAACTCTTGAATTTCCAGCAATCTTCGTGTATCAGCTTTCTGGCATCAGATCTCATTACAAGTGCTTGTCAACCACCATGTGGTTGCTGGATTTGAACTCAGGACCTTCAAAAGAGCAGTCAGTGCTCTTACCCACTGAGCCATCTCTTTAGTCCAGCCCTTGTGTAAGCTTTGTGAACCAATACTTTCTGAGTTAAGAGTCTCCTGTCTTAGTCTGGTCTTGAGCTTGCTAACTGAAGATGGCTTTGAACTACTGAGTTTTGAGACTTTACCTCTGGAGTACTAGACACTCTGTACTTGGTTCATGCAGGGCTGTGGATTGAACTGAGGCCCTCAGAGGTGCTAGGCAAGCATTCTGCCAACTGAGTTCCAACCTGTTTGCTTATTTGTTTTTGGTGTTGCTGGGAATTAAATCAAGACCTTGTATGCAGGAGGTAAGAGCTTTCCACTGGGTCACTACAGTCCCACCTCACTATTGTCTTCACTCACAGTTATTTCATGAATTAGGAGGTTGCCTATTCGCCTTGAAATAGCTTCACAGGAAGCATGCATGGTGTGTGTGTGTGTGTGTGTGTGTGTGTGTGTGCGCGCGCACGTGTGTGCGCGCGCACATATAACTCAGTTTCTACTTAACCCTCAGCCTAACCTCAGAGCCCTGAAGCAGTCCTGAGGAAGTTAGTAAGACTGTCCTCCTTCCCATTGAATAAATAAATCCCCTTTCTACTTTTTACTGTTAATTTGGCTATTTTAATTACTTATGAGGGATGGGTGGCGAAATTTTGGGGGAGGGAGCACAGGCTATGACCTCAAGTCTGGTAAGCAGAGCAAGTGCTCAAGGTCCTAAGTTCCCAAAACACATATGCACGCACACTAACAGGTGTGTAGAGGCACACACACATAATCCCAGCACTTAAGAGGTAGAGGAAAGGAAGATCAGTGAAACACTGAGTTTGAGGCTATCCTAGACTACATGAGACACTATCTCTAAACTTATTTCCCACCCCCACCCCCTGAAAATCCAAAACAGATGGAGGAGAACAAACTCATTGTCCAGCTTCGTTTCTTGTGTGTGGGCAGACGTGATGAGTTGTGGAACTCAGGTGGAGGTCAGAGGATAACCTGTGAAGTCAGTTCTCTCCGTCCTGTAAGGTTTGGGGTCAAACTCAGGTGTCAGGTTTGCCTGCCAACAAATATTTTCTCTTGCTGAACACTCTCCAGTCCCCACTGCCATCTCTAAAAAAACATTGTGTGTTTGCAGATCAGGGAGCAGAGAAGCATGAAGGGGCAGGCCAGTCATCTGGAGTCAGTGACCAGGAGAAGGAGCTGTCCGCCAGTGCTCTCCAGGCCTTCACAGTAAGGAGCGGCTTCCTTCTTCCTCCTCCATCACAAGTCTGGGTTACCTCCAGGGAGAATTGGATTTAATTTTATGTAAATGTGGTAAAAAGATGAAAAGTACTTTGGACTACCCCTAAGTTTTTGTTTTCACAAACATGTTTTAACTCCAGTGTTTTTTGAGTCTTTTAAATTTAGATTTGTAAATGTGTAGGTCAGTCTTTCCATTTCCCTGCTCGTTCAGATTTTGTCTTGATTGTACTTTAAAGTGAAACACCAAATATTTGTTGTCAGAATTACAACCTTTCTGACATTAAACAATATGAAAAACCCCTTGTGCTATATATGTATATACATTTGAAATGTGCATTAGAAGAATTTGATTTGCATTCAAAGTGTATTTACTAGAATCTGGCCTTTGGAATAATTATATCCTTTTTGTGGCTAGCCTCTGCTCTCCATACCCTGCCAACAGTATGTGCACATTATCTCTTGTGTCTGGTATGTGCATGGTGGCTCTACGTAGGGCTTTACTTAGAATACCAAGGGGACACCCGCTTTAAAACATGAGGAAAGATGAGGGTAACATAGAAAAGCTGTGTTGTTCTTAAAGCTGATATGGAAGTTTGTGTATATATGTGTGGTTTTGTTTGTCTTTTGTTTCTTTTTTAGTCTGGAAATTATGATGCCTGTCTGCAACATCTTGCCTGTCTCCAAGATATAAACAAAGATGATTACAAAATTATTCTGAATACAGCAGTAGCTGAATTTTTTAAAAATAATCAAACAACAACAGATAATTTGAGACAAACACTTAACCAGCTGAAGAATCAGGTGATAAATGAATTTAACTGTAAAAGTTTGTTGTGTTTAATCTGTGAAATACAAATAATTAAGGAAAATAAATGTTATTTCTTGCCTGATGTTGATGACAGAATTTCTACTGATCTGAATCTTTTGTTGCTGTAATTTTTGCATATGTTTAATTGATATTCTACACTCCAACACTGGGGAGGCATTGTCCAGCCAGCCTAGCCTATTTAGCAAGCCCCAGGCCAGTGAGAAACCTTGTCTCTTGGAAGAGGTAGAGAGCAAGAGGAGAGAGTACTGATGCTCATCTAGCCTACACAGGAGCTTCACACACAGGAACACACAGCAAGAATTTTAAATAAAATAAATAACACTATAGAAAGAGTTGCTTTTCTTTAGAAATGGAGTTTTCTCTATTTAAGACACTATTTAATATTAAGATAGAGGCTGAGTAATTTCTGAATTGCTCTCTTGAGCAGGTTAGCCAGGGTCTTTCTCCCCTATGAAGTTGCTTGCTGTGTCAGGCTCAGCATCTCAGCGCCTGGGGTCTGATTATGACCACTGCTCTCTGACACTTTAGATTCAATGCCATCCAACCCCAAGGTTGTTAAATCCATGTCTGTTAAACCACTGTATGATTTAGGGGAAATGTCAGTCTTCAGATTAATCTAATAATGTTAGACAATAATTTTGTTTTAATTCTTCTTTTTGAAAAAAATTTTAAGAAAAAAAAATTTTATTATGTATACAGCACTCTGCCTGCGTGTATGTCTGCAGGCCAGAAGAGGGCACCAGATCTTGTTATAGATGGTTATGAGCCACCATGTGGTTGCTGGGGATTGAATTCAGGATCTCTAGAAGAGCAACCAGTGCTTATAACCTTTGAGCCATCTCTCCAGCCTGTGTTTTAATTTTTTTTTTTTTTTTTTTTTTTTGAGATAGGGTTTCTTTATGTAGCCCTGGCTGCCCTGGAACTCACTCTGTAGACCAGGCTGGCCTTGAACTCAGAAATCCACCTGCCTCTGCCTCCCAAGTGCTGAGATTAAAGACGTGCGCCACCACCACCACCCCACCCCCCCACCCCGGCTTTAATTTTTATGATGGCAAAGAAATGTTCATTTTAATGTGGCTAGAATTTTAGTTACGTGTGTTGTACATAATTAGAGACTTGTTGTGAAATGTAAAGTGGTTCTAGGCCAGCCTAGTTTACAAAGCGAGTTCTAGGCCAAGCCAGGGCTATATAATGAGACCCTGCCTCAAAAACACAAGCAATAATCTAGGCATGTGCATAACGTCAATCCCAGCACTCAGGAGGCAGAACTCTATTAATTTTAGGACAGCCAAAGCTATATATTAAGACCCTGTTTTCAAACAAATAAAAGGTAATTATAATAAAATGCAAACCTGATCTGTAATCCCAACACTTGATAAGCTAAGGCAGAAGGATTACTGTGTTTTTGGAAGTCATCCTGAGCTATATAGAATGAGACCCATCTTAGAAATTGATTTTTTTAAAAATTGGGGCCAGACATTGGTGGTGCATGCCTCTAATCCCAGCATTTGGGAGGCAGAGGCAGGCGGATTTCTGAGTTCAAGGCCAGCCTGAGTTGAGTTCCAGGACAGCCAAGGCTACACAGAGAAACTCTGTCTCAGAAAAAAAAAAAAAAAAAAAATTGGGAAGATGGGCCAGAGAGGGCTTAGCATTTAGAGTTAGAACACTTACTGCTCTTGCGAAAATAAGACCCACCACCCATGCAGGATCTGACAGGCCTGCTTGTACCATATGTGCATGCATGCAGGTGAAACAATCATACACAAAAATAAAATAATTAAACCTAAAAGTGGACAGGGGGAAGAAAATGAAAATGTTGGGCCAGTGAGATTACTCAGAGGGCAGATTCACTTGTGGCACAAGCCTGTCCTCTGGGCTCCATAGGTGACTGTGACACCGGTCCTCCCCCTCACAGTGTGCACACACAGGAGTAGTGCAGTCATCTTTTTAAAATGTCATTGTCTTAGGTCGGGAGAGATGGGTTGGGAGAGTGGTTAAGCGGACTGGCTGCTTTTTGAGAGGACCCAGATTTGATTCCCAGTGCCCACATGGCAACTCACAACTACTCGAAATTCTAGTTCCAGGGGATATGTTGCCCACTGTCACTACCAGGCACACATGCACAAACATTTATGCAGGCAAAACATCTGTATACATTAAAGATAGATAGTTAGGCAGGCAGGTTGATTCATTTTTTTTTT
>JADRCD010194162.1:11725-27820 GCA_019843815.1 Montemys delectorum | reverse complement strand
TAAAACTCTGCACTAAAACCATCTGGTCCTGGGCTTTTTTTGGTTGGGAGACTATTAATGACTGTTTCTATTTCATTAGCAGATATGGGACTGCTTAGATCGTTGATCTGGTCTTGATTTAACTTTGGTACCTGGTATCTGTCTAGAAAATTTTCCATTTCATCCAGGTTTTCCAGTTTTGTTGAGTACAGGCTTTTGTAGTAAGATCTCATATTTTTTTGGACTTCCTCAGTTTCTGTTGTTATGTCTCCTTTTTCATTTCTGATCTTGTTAATTATTAAACTATCTCTGTGCCCTCTAGTTAGTCTGGCTAAGGGTTTATCTATTTTGTTGACTTTCTCAAAGAACCAGCTCCTGGTTTGGTTGATTCTTTGTATAGTTCTTTTTGATTCCACTTGGTTGATTTCAGCCCTGAGTTTGATTATTTCCTGCTTTTGACTCCTCTTGGGTGAATTTGCTTTCTTTTGTTTTAGAGTTTTCAGATGTGCTGTCAAGCTGCAAGTATATGCTCTCTCTAGTTTCTTTTTGGAGGCACTCAGAGCTATGTTTTCCTTAGCACTGCTATCATTGTGTCCCATAAGTTTGAGTATATTATGGCTTCATTTTCATTAAACTCTAAAAAGTCTTTAATTTCTTTCTTTATATTGTCCTTATCCAAGTTATCATTGAGTAGAGTGTTGTTCAGCTTACAAATATATGTGGGCTTTCTATTATTTATGCTGTTATTGAAGACCAGCTTTAGTCCATGATGATCTGATAGTATTCATGGCATTATTTCAGTCTTCTTGTATCTGTTGAAGCCTGTTTTGTGACCAATTATATGGTCAGTTTTGGAGAAGGTACCGTGCAGTCCTGAGAAGAAGGTATATCCTTTTGTTTTAGGATAAAATGTTGTATAGGTATTTGCTAAGTCCATTTCTTTCATAACTACTGTTAGTTTCACTGTGTCTCTGTTTAGTTTCTGTTTCCATTATCTGTCCATTATTGATGAGACTGGGATGCTGAAGTCTTGCACTATTATTGTGTGCAGTATAATGTGTATTTTGAGCTTTAGAAAGTTTCTTTTATGAATGTGGATATCCTTGTATTTGCAGCATAGATGTTCAGAATTGAGAGTTTAACTTGGTAGATCATAACTTTGATGAGTATGAAGTATCTCTCCTTATCTTTTTTGATAACTTTAGGTTGAAGGTTGATTTCATTTGATATTAGGATGGCTATTCCAGCTTGTTTCTTGGGACCATTTACTTGGAAAATTGTTTTTCAGCCTTGTACTCTGAGGTAGTGTCTGTCTTTGTTATTGAGATGGGTTTCCTGTATGTAGTAAAATGTTGGGTCCTGTTTATATAACCAGTATATTAGTCAATGCCTTTTTTTTCAGATAATTGAGTCCAGTAATATTAAGAGATATTAAGAAAATAATTGTTGCTTCCTGTTATTTTTGTTATTAGAGTTGTAATTCTGTTCATGTAGCTATCTTCTTTTAGATTTGTTGAAAGATTACTTTCTTGCTTTTTCTAGGGTGTAGTTTCCCTCCTTGTGTTGGAATTTTCATTTATTTATTTTTTTGAATGTCTGGATTTGTAGAAATTTATTGTGCAAATTTGGTTTTATCATGAAATACTTTGTTTTCTCCATCTATTTTTATTGAGAGTTTTGCTGGGTATAGTAGCCTGGGATGGCATTTGTGTTCTCTTAGCGTATGTATGACATCTGTCCAAGATCTTCTGACTTTCATAGTCTCAGGTGAGAAGTCTGATAATTCTGAAAGGTCTACCTTTATATGTTACTTGACCTTTTCCCCTTACTTCTTTTAATATTCTTTCTTTGTTTAGTGCATTTGGTGTTTTGATTATTATGTGAAGGGAGGAATTTCTTTTCTGATCTAAACTATTTGGAGTTCTGTGGGCTTCTTGTATGTTCATCGGTATCTCTTTCTTTAGGTTAGGGACATTTTCTTCTATAATTTTGTTGTAGGTATTTACTCCCCTTTAGGTTGGAAATCTTCACTCTTTTCTATACCTATTATCCTTAGTTTTGTCTTCTCATTGTGCCTTCGATTTTCCTGGATATTTTGGGTTAGGATCTTTTTGCATTTTGCATGTTCTTTGATTATTGTGTCAATGTTTTCTATGGTATTTTTTGCACATGAGATTCTCACTTCCATCTCTTGTATTCTGTTAGAGATGTTTCCATCTATGTCTCCTGCCTTCTCTTCTAGATTTTCAATTTCCAGAGTTGTTTCCCTTTGTGATCTCTTTATTGTTTCTACTTTCATTTTTAGATCCTGGATGGGTTTGTTCAATTCCTTCACCTGTTTCATTGTGCTTCCCTGTTATTCTTTAAGGGTTTTTTATGTTTCCTTTTTAAGGGCTTCTACCTGTTTCCCTGTGTTCTCCTCTATTTCTTTAAGGGAGTTACTTATGTCCTTCTTAAAAAATCCTATAAAAACATCATGAGATATTTTTTTGAATCCAAATCTTGCCTATCCAGTGTATTGGGAGTACTGATATCTAATGTTGCCAAGTAGTCTTGGTTTCTATTGGTAAGATTTTTGTTTGCCTTTCGCCATCTGGTAATCTCTGGTGTTAGATATTCTTGCTGTCTCTGGCTGGAACTTGTTCCTCCTGTGGATCTGTAAGCCTGTGTCAGCACTCCTGCTCTCTGCTGGAAAGACCTGTGGACAGAAGGCTGAGGAAGTTCCACCTCCTGGGTGCAGATGGAGGCAGGAAGGACCCTGTCCCTGCGGCTTTGCCACTTCTTTGGCCTGTGTGCTCCAAGCTGGCCCCACCTTAGATAGTCACCAGAAAGAAAATGGTGTCCTGAGGGTTAGAGCAGTCCCTGGAGACAAACTCTCCCCTGGCAGGTAAGGGGCACAGAGAGCTGCAAAACAGCCTCACCTCTTGGGTATAGATGGAAACAGGATGAATGCTTTGTTTCTATTCAGGATTTATTGGTTTTTGACATTGTACGTAACATATACTATAAAGAGACAGCAGGTTCAAGAAATGGGGGAGTGAATGAGAAAAGGATAAAAAAAGTAGCCAAGTTTGTTTCAAAGATTATGGAGACCATGGATAGTAGCATAAACCTGTCCACCTCTGACAATCTAAATACACAGGGACAGAAAGAACCTTAGTTTGATAGTGGAACAAATTTTGTGTGGTTCTAACCTGTGTGTGTGTGTGTGTGTGTGTGTGTGTGTGTGTGTATGATTATTTAAAACTTCCTGACTAAATGACACTGCAAAACTGATCATGAGTGCTTGTATTTTGAATACATTGTTAGTTGAAAGCCCAGTGAAGGTTCTGTGCCCCAGTGTAGGGGAATGCCAGGGCCAATAATTGGGAGAAGGTGGGATGGCAGGCATGGGGAGGGGGGAGGAAACAAGGGTTTGTTCTTGTTGTTTTTGTTTGTTTGTTTGTTTTTTGGAGGGGAAACTGAGAAAGGAGAAATTTACATGTAAATAAAGAATACCTAATTTAAAAAATAAAATAAAATAAAATAAATAAAAAAACAACAACAAAAAAACAACAACAACAAAAAAGAAAGTGAACATAATCTGTAAAGTACATTCAAGAATCTTGGCCTTTAAAGCACTCAGATCTTTTCCTACTACTCTACCCTCAACCTTCTATAACTTTTCCTTCAGGATAGCAGAAGGACAAGCATGCCAATGCTAATTGATTTGCAATGTTTGGCTGCCTATCGATGGTCGAAGGGCTATTCATTCCATTTGAAGACCCTTCCCTTCCTGACAATGTAGTGCTGTCATTTTTATCGTTCAGTGCATATAGTATACCCATATGGATAACCCTCTTCTGTTTTAAAGCATCAAGTCACACTAGGTCCCTAGAGAATACCTTACAACCTTTCACAGGATGCCAAGCAGCCCTCATTCTCATCCTTCACCACATGCCACTTTTCATATAAGTTGCTTAGCCATATGGTTAACATGTATTCTCTGTTGTTAACACTTTTACTCCGTGACATGAAGGCCATAGTTTTCTTCTAAAGACAGGTCTTAGAAACGTTTTACGTTTTAAATGTGGATTTTTGTGCTTTTTCATGCCTTGTGCATGTGTAATGGGGGCCAGGAAAAGGTTCAAATCCCAAGTTTCTGAAGTTACAGGTGTTTGTTTGTTTGTTTGTTTGTTTGTTTTTGGTTTACATGTATTTGTTATATGCATAGTTTCTAGGATACAAAATTAGATCTTCTGGAAGGATGATAAATTCTATTTACTACTGAGCCATCTCTTCAGAAAGTATTTCTCGTTCTAATGATTATCTACTAACAGAAATACTGGAACAATGGGAATTTATTACAAGTTGGTTAAATTGTGAATAATTAAACATGTATGCTCAATGATAAAGGGTAAGTAGTTATGAAGGCCGTTTTTTTTTGTTTGTTTGTTTGTTTTGTTTGTTTTTTTTTATCTTAGTTACAGTTTCTACTGCTACAATGAAACAATTTGACCAAAAGCAAGATGGGAGGAAAGGATTTATTTTGCTTCAAATTCCATATTATTGTTTATTATCAAAGACAGTCAGGATAGAAACTCAAACAGGACAAGAAAATTGAAGCAGAACCTAAGGCAGACAGGCACCACAGAGGAGTGATGCTTATAGCTTGGAACTATGGTTTTCCCAGCCTATTTTCTTTTAGAATCCAGAACAACAAGTCCAGGAGTGTCCCAAAACTAAATGGGTTGAGAGCTTCCACATCTATCACTATTTAACAAAATACATTATATACTGGCTTACAATCCACTCTTAGGGATACATTTTCTCAGTTGAGTTTCCTTCCTCATAGGTGACTCTAGCTTCTGTCAAATTTTCTTAAAAACTAGCCTCTATAACCATTCTTCTTATAAATCTCAATAAATACACAAGAACCTGTATATTGAGTATAGCACTCAAAAATTATATTCTTCATTCTTAATTTTGAACATTAAAGAAGTTCAATCTAATTGAGATTTCTGTAATGATAAATGCATCCTGTCTTTGTCATTTCTGCTTATTACCATGTACCTACAGAGCATTTCAGGCACAGTTAGTTGTGGTTGAGAATGTGATTTAAAAATCCTCCCAGGGACTAAAACTCCAAGCAAAGAGTACACATGGGGGGACTCATGGCTCCAGCAGCATGCATATAGCAGAGGATGGCCAAGTTGGTCATCAATGGGAGGAACGGACCTTGGCCCTATGAAGGTTCTATGCCCCAGTGTAGGGGAATACCAGGGCCAGTAAGCAGGAAGGGGTGGGATGGTAAACAGGGGGAGGGGAAGGGAACAGGGTATTGTTTTAATTTTTGTTTATTTTATTTTATTTTTTTCTCATTTTATTTCATTTTTCTTTTTTGGAGGGGAACCTGGGAAAGGAGATATTGTAAATAAGAAAACTTTAATAAAAATAATTTTTAAAATATCATATTTAATTGGAACTCATTTAAAGTGGTATAGTTAAAAAAGGAAATCAGTACTTTAAACATCACGTTTGACAACACAAGAGCATGCATATTAATATGCCTTGTTAGTTTTATATACAAAATATGAAGGAATAAAATCAAATGCTAAAAGGAAGTAAAAAAAGAAAATAAAATTCAAAACTATGAAAAACACTTACTTTTATGCTAAAAAAAAGTTCTCTACAGAATTTTGGGATGTTGGGTGAAATATAAGAAATTGTCACTGTTAAGAACAACATATGATATTTTTTGTCATAAGTTAGGATTTCATGAATAGTTGTTATTACAATATTTTACTCTTAAATGTCAGGTTGTGTACCATTTTTCTCTCAGTACAGGCTAGATCATAACTTTGTATCTCTATATTCCCTCATTTGGGTGGGTGGAGAGTTTAGAACTCAGGTCTCTTTTTATATATGTACACAAATTTGAACTTTGCCTATAAAATTTGATTGATGAGCAAACTTGTTACTCTGCATATGGCTCAGTAAAATTCAGAACAGTACATACTTTCTCATGTAATAATTCAGTAGCAATATCCATCTACATAACCCATGCGCCATGCTCAATTAAATGCTAAGCACAATTCCAGTGCATCTGCTATGTACATTAACTGGTCACAGCCCAATAGCTAGTTGTTCAATGACAAATAAGTGGGTAGTATGTCATCTTAACATAATTTTCTATTTTAGTAAACAGTTCTCAAATACTGTTTGTGGGCTGACAAGAAAACAAATGTTTTGCTATTCTTTAAAGCTTATCTATCAGTTTAATTAAAGATTCTAAATAAGGGGCAATCTGATTCAACTTATTTTAAAAAATTTATTCTTCTCTCATACATTAAGTCAAGGCCACAGTTTCCCCTCCAACCACTCCTTCTACCCCATCTACTTGCCTCTCCCTCAGATCCACTCCTCTTCCACTTCCCTTCAGAAAAGAGCAGACCTTCCAGAGACACAAACTCAACACTTAATAACAGGTTACAATAAGACTAGAAACCTCCCCTCATATTAAGGCTGGACAAGGCATTCCAGGAGGAAAATGCCAAAAATAGCATTTTCCTAATAGCAGGAAAAAGAGTCACAGACATTCCTATTCACACTGTTAGCGGTTCTACAAAAATACCAAGCTAAACAACCACAACATATATGCAGAAGAGCTATCTCAGATCCATAATAGGCACTGTGATTGTTTTTGTTGTTGTTGTTGTTGTTGTTGTTGTTATTTTGTATTTTCGTTTTTCCTTTTGATGATCCTTGCTTAGTTGAATCAAGGAGTCATTCATGTTATCTTGGTGTTCTATACCACTCTATTATCTCCTACAATCCTTCCCCTCCTGTAGAGAGTATATCTTATGGATGCTGCACTTGTCAATAATAAATCTGATTGCCTTTGGCATAGACAACAAATAGTAGATGAGACATCCTGGAGGCAGAAAGGATTCTGCGGGAGTGCCAGGCCGGAGACTAGCCCAGGAAAATGTGACAAGACAGATGTATGACAATTGAGCACAGGTAACCAGCCATGTGGCAGAAGGTAGATCAAAATAAATGAGCTATTTTAAATTATGGTCTAGTCATAGAAGAGCCTAGCTTCATGGCCAAGGTATTTGCAAATATATTTTGAGTCTAACTCATATTTCTGGGAGCATGGAGATTGGAGGAAGAAAGACTTATGTTAATGAATTATCTTTAATATCAATATTACAAAGAATTTGTCCTGCAGCTTTATTTCCTTATCTTATACCAGTCCACAATAATCACACACAAAAATCAAGATTTATTTAAAACTGCACCTCAATAGCTGAGCAGCTACATGTTCTACCTTACTATCCTACGCTAATCTGGCTAATTGCCAGCCCTATCCCATGATACTTGAATATTATTATTTACATAAACTCTTTAGGCTTATGGTATGCTTCCATGACCTTTGACCCCTTCCTGTGCCTCCAATCTTCCATTCTCCCAGCAAATCTGAATCTCCCTTTCTCCCTCTCTCCCTAGCTCTCTCTCTCTCTCCCTCTCTTCCTCTCTCCCTCTCTCCTCCTATGGCTGGCAGACATCCCACCCTGTTCTCTATTCTGCCTAGTGACTGCCTAGCATTTATTGACAAGTCAGAGAATAAATGGTAAGAATTGTTTGCACAAACTTGACACAGGGGATCCTTTATATAAGATTTACATTGTCCAGACTGGACCAAGCAGAGAAATCAGCATTTGAATAACACCAGAGTAAACTTTATACAGTACACAAAACTAGTAAGTCTACAGACCTATCTTCTACAAATGGCCCCTAACCTAAAATCCAAGCTTACAACCAGAAAATTCTAGGGTGAAAGACTGAGGACAGTCAGGCTAGCCGGAGGAGGAAAGCCAAAGGTTCCCAGAAAAGAACAGCACAATGGTGGTCGGGAAGGAAGACTCCAAGACAAGGAGCATGAGACTGCACAGAGATTGTTTGGAAGGAAGGTGTCTTTTAAAGAAGCCCCTACTCATTTTAAAAGCAGAACACAGAAGCTGGGGCTTCTCCCAAGAGCTGAGTACAGGAAGAGTTAAATGCAGCAGGTGCAGCAGTGGGTGTCAAACCTGTGGAGAATTCAGATTCTCCAAAGCATGGAATGACAAATCATCCCAGCCATGTCATATTTTATTTAATGCTCTGTGATTATGGTGTAAGGGAATTAAAATAATAGTAGATTGCCTGCTAGGACGAGTAGGACCAGAGACAGGGAGGAGTGTCTGAAATGTCTCTTTCGGTAAACAGAGGGAGAGGGGCCTGGCCAGGTGCAGTACAGCATCTAGGCTAAAACACAGCAGAAACAGGAGACAGAAACAGGCAAATTTCTGTGAACTCTAGACCAGCCTGTTCTACACAATAAAATTAGTGTGAGACCCCTTGATGATAGATATAGCCATGTGCAAATGACAGTCTAAAATACAACTGACACATTTAAAAAAATTCTATTATCATTTTGCTTAATAATAAAAAGGAATGTAATTAAAAAAAATAGATATACATCAATCTTAAATTTATATAGAGATAGGGTAATATTGGTATATTAATCCATCTAATATAAGTTTTCAATTCAAAAGATAATGCTTTTTCTGTTACCAAAGAGCATTTTTCCAAGGGAAAGATGTATTCTGTTAGTCTATGAAAGGACCCAGAATTAGGTTTGGGGCAGGGTTGTTTGCTTTCATTTTTCCAGAAGAAAAGCATCCAACTAAGGAATGCAGAGACCAAGGGAATGAGAATAAAATACTATTGCTAAGCTTATTAGCTGTATTGTAAGTTAATTATCAGCTTGACAATGCAAATACAAATGCCTTATATCAAAGGAGATAAATCAAATAAACACACATGTCATAGAGGCAATATGATATTCTTTTACAATATGCTTTAGGGTAAGCTTGGGCACAAAGATAAAAAGGAATTTAAATAAAGTTAAATGTGGGGAAGAATGGTAAATTAAGAGTGAGAAAAATTATACGTAAGTCCACATAAATAGTAATCTCCAAAGAGGGAAAAAAGAGATAGAATTTGATATAATTTTTTCAATGGTACATAGGTACTAAATAAATAATCTCATGCATTTGATCCCAAAACCTTTGGGAGACAAAGATAAAGGCAGGTTTCTTGAGTTTGAGGCCAGCCTGATCTGCAGAGCAAAACCAAGACAACTCAGACTACACAAAGACACTTTGTCTCAATAAGTAATAATAAATATATATTATTATAGAGTAATATATTTTGAATACAAACAGTCTTATTTTGATTTATCAACATGAATATAGATATATGTTTGATAGTAATTGTGATATTGTACATCCTCTTTGAAAGAGATCAAAATAGAACAGTCCTGGATAGAAAAGGGGCTGCTAGATTGAATCATTCCTTACTTGTGACTTTCAAACTGCTGGACAAAATGTATGTTATGTAGGGAGAGAAGCTTTGTATCTGGGTCAATAGGAAAAAAGAAAAGGCTTTGGAGTCTATCCAAATAATAAGGATCAGATTTGATAGAGGGAGACCCTCCGAATATCCAGAAACAGAAAGGAAGGAAAAAATCCAAAGGACCAAAAATCAGGTGATGTATTTTATAATCCCTCCACTTGGGGACAGCTCGGAACATTAAAATGCGTCCAGCCAAAACTTCAGCTATGCATGGCAAATTGTCATGTTGACTACAGAGTTCTTATGAGTTATTATTACATGCCATCCATATATATGGATTGAATGGAGCTTTAAACCACAATTTGGTTATACTATCAAACTAACTCATAAAGAAAGACAGTTGTCTTTCACCTGTTCAAACGAGGAGTAGAAAATATCTGTAACATATCAGTGTACACTGCATATTATATACATTATATTAATACGTAAGTATGTACTACCTCTAAAAGCTTAATGTTCACAGACATAACAAACAAGAATACAGCCCTGACATGATTCACTCTCAGGAATGCTAAGGTGTACACCTTCAGCTCCCTGCCAGGTCCTACCTCAGACTACATTAAAATTGTTTCCTCCAAAACCTGCTTTCTGAACAATTTTAAAACAACTAGCTTTCTTGGTCCAGTACCACAGACTGTTCCAGTCAGAATTTGAATTAAACCCTGAAATTTCTCAGCAAATAGAGACGAAGACAACAAATCCTACAGCTAGCTTCCTGAAAACTAATCATTTTTATAATTTTCATGGGTACCAAAAAATAAATTCTACATTCAAAATCAGGAGGAATCAATTATAAAAAGACCCTTGTCTTATTACCTTAAGTTGGGAATAGGTGGGGTTTTTTTTGTTGTTGTTTTGTTTAGTTTGATTTGTTTTGTTTTTCATTTTATGAGTTACATATATGTTGTCATTTTGGAAGATGATTAAGTATAAGTGTGCTCTCTGATAGAATTTTGGGGGTCTCTTATATAAAAAATGTCATAGCATCTGCAAATAATGATACCTTTATATCTTCTTTACCAATTTGAATCTTCTTGATCTCTTTTTGTTGTCTTATTGTTCTAGCTAACACTTAGAATACTATACTGAGTAGATACATGGAGAGTGGACATCCTTGTCTTGTCCCCGATTTCAGTAGGATTGCTTCAAGTATGTCTCTATTTAATTTGATATTGGCTGTTTGTTTGCAGTCAACTGCTTTTATTATGTTTAAGTATGGGCCTTAAATTACTGATATCTCCAATACTTTTAACATGAAGGGGTGTTGTATTTTGTCAAATGCTTTTTATGCATCTAAGGAGATGATCATGTGATTCTTTTCCTTTGAGTTTGTTTATATAGTGTATTACGTTAATGGATATTTATGTATTAAACCAACCTTGCATCCTGGGGATGAAGCCTACTTGATCGTGGTGAACGATGGTTTTAATGTGTTCTTGGATTCAGTTTGTAAGACTTTTATTGAGTATTTTTGCAACTATATTCAAAAGTGAGATTGGTCTGAAGTTCTCTTTTTTGGTTGGGTCCTTGTGTGGGTTAGGTATCAGAGTAATTGTGCCTTCATAGAACAAGTTAGGGAGTGTTCCTTCTGTTTCTATTTTATGGAATAGTTTGAGGAAAATTGGTATCAGTTCATCTTTGAAGGTCTGGTAGAATTCTGCACTAAATCCATCTGGCCCTGAGCTTTTTTATGGTTGGGAAGTTTTTAATGACTTCTATTTCCTTGTGTGATATGGGCCTGTTTAGATAGTTTAGCTGCTCTTGATTTAAGTTTGATATGTGGCATCTGTCTAGAAAGCCATCCGTTTCATCTAGATTTTCTGATGATATTTTGAATTTCCTCCATTTCTGTTGTTGTGTCTCTCTTTTCATTTCTGATTTTATTAATTTAGATACTGCCTCTTGGCCCTTTAGCTAGTTTGGCTAGAGGTTTATTTTTCTCTTGATTCTCACAAAGAATCAGCATTTGGTTTTGCTGATTCTTTGTATTGTTTTCTTTGTTTTTATTAGGTTAAATTCAGCACTGAGTTTGACTATTTTCTGCCTTCTACTACTCTTGGGTGAGTTTGCTTCTTTTTGTTCTAGATTTCTCAGGTGTACTGTTAAGTTGTTAGTGTAAGATCTCTCCAGTTTCTTTACCAGGACACTTAGTGCTATGAACTTTCCTCTTAGCACTGCTTCCACTGTGTCCTATAAGTTTGGGTGTGATGTGTCAAAATTTTCATTACATTCCAAGAAGTCTTTAATTTCTTCCTTGTTTTCTTCCCTAACCAACTTGTCATTGAGTAGAGAATTGTTCAGTTCCCACATGTATATGGCTTTCTGTAGTTTTTGCTGTTCTTGAAGCCCAGCCTTAGGCCATGGTGATCTGATAGGATGCATGGTATTGTTTTAATCTTCTTGTATCAGTTGAGGGTTGTTTTGTGACCAAGTATATGGTTGATTTTGGAGAAAGTACCATGAAGTGCTGAGAAAAAGGTGTATTCTGAGAACTTCAACACAGTGAAGAGATATAAAATGAACTCAAATAAATATAATAGCCTTCCTTTATACAAAGAATAAACAGGCTGAGAAAGAAATTAGGGAAACAATTCCCTTCACAATAGCCACAAATAACATAAAAATATCTTGGGGGTAACTCTAACCAAACAAGTGAAAGACCTGTATGAGAATAGATTCAAGTCTCTCAAGAAAGAAATCAAAGAAGATCACAGAAAATGGAGAGATATCCCATGCTCATGAATTAATGGAATTAACATAGTAAAAATGGCCATACTACTAACGGCAATCTATAAATTCAATGCAATCCCCATCAAAATCCCAACAAAATTCTTCAGGTACATGAAAAGAACAATTCTCAAATACATCTGGAAAGGCAAAAACCCCAAAATAGTGAAAACAATTCTTAACAATCAAAGAACAGCTAGGGGAATCACCATCCAGGACCTCAAGCTTTATTATAGAGCAGTAGTGATAAAAACTGCATGGTATTGGTACAGAGAAAGACACACTGACAAACAAATATAATAGAAAACACAGAAATAAAACTACACACTTATGGTCACTTGATCTTTGACAAAGATACCAACAATATACAATGGAAAAAAGAAAGCATCTTCAATAAATGGTGCTGGTCTAACTGGCTATCTACATGTAGAAGAATGAGAATAGACCCATATTTTCTCATCTTGAACAAAGCTCAAGTTCAAATGGATCAAGAACCTCAACATAAAACCAGATACACTGAATCTAGTAGAAGAGAAAGTAGGAAAGAACATTGAACTCACAGGCACAGAGGGATATTTCCTAAACAGAACTCCAGTGACTCATGTTCTAAAATTAAGAATTGATCAATGGGAAATCACGAAACTGGAAAGCTTCTGTAAGCTAAAGGACATAGTCAGTAAGATAAGTCAGCAACCTACAGATTGGGAAAAAAATCCTCACTAACATCACATCTGTTAGAAGACTAATACACAATGTATACAAAGAAGTCAAGAAGTTAATCACACACAAAAAATAACCAAACAACTCAATCAAAATATGAGGTATAGAACTAAACTGAGAATTCACAACTGAGGAATCTTGAATGGCTGAGAAGCACCTAAATAAATATTCAAAGTCCTTAGTGATCAGAGAAATGCAAATAAAAACTGCCCTGAGATTCCACCTTATACCAATCACAATGGCTAAGATTAAAACCTCAGGTGACAACACATGTTAGAGAGGATGTGGAGAAAGGGGAGTGCTCCTCTATTGTTGGTGGGATTGCAAACTGGTACAACAACTCTGGAAATCAATCTGGAGGTTCTTCATAAAGTTGGAAATAGATCTAAGTGAAGACCCAGCTATACCACTCTTGAGGATATACCCAAAAGACGTCCCATCATGCCACAAGAGCATGTTTTCCACTATGTTTATAGCAGCCTTATTTGTGAAATCTTACCATTCTTTAAAGGGCATTTGGTGAGGAAATGGTTTGTGAGAGAGAGTGGCTTCTGGGCTATCCTTTTTAAGCATATCACCTTGAATCCTTTGCGATAGTCAAGACAGACAGCTCATCCTATGATAAGAAGCTATGCAGACTATTTTTCACTGCCACATCACTTGAATTGTGTGTTAGCTGAAGATTCTGTGGAGTGTTGGCACCAGCCTAAGGCTGAAGCCAAGCATGATTATGAGTATTCATTTTGTACAGTGTTGTCACTGACTATCCTGGGGTAAAGGCCGAATGCTGAATTTTATCTTTGAATATTTCCTTGTTGGAAATGGCACATTTCAAGTTATGCTCACATTTTCTGATGATAGTGAAATGATAGTTAGTTCAATAGACATAGTACATATTAAAAAGTTAGAACTAGTAGTACTTGATGATGAATTGAATATGAAAAGAGAACGAATAGGCAGATTCAAGGATATGGTTTACAGCTTGAATAGTTTATGTAGATGGTAGTGGTCCATTAACTGAAGTGAGGAAAGAGAGGTCAAGGTGAGGGAGAGGAGATAATACAAGCTGGGTTGCAGGATGTTCATAGAATGTATAACTGAAAATAACGTAAATGGAAATTAGGTGAGGAAATAAGTGAGAGATGAGACTGAAGGCACATACGTATATAGGTATATATAAAAT
Organism: Montemys delectorum; assembly: GCA_019843815.1. Classification (NCBI taxonomy): domain Eukaryota; kingdom Metazoa; phylum Chordata; class Mammalia; order Rodentia; family Muridae; genus Montemys; species Montemys delectorum. The sequence goes on along the minus strand of JADRCD010194162.1, from coordinate 13,770 downwards.
GGTACGTCACTAACTGAAGTGCAAACCTCAAAGAATAATGACATGTAGAGGCAGAATAATCAGTAGTAATTCCTGAACCCACATGAACATTGTAAGGTTTTCTACACATGCATATATAAACACAAAATACCAAGAGAAACCAACATGAGTGAAAGACCAATTAAAGGATTTAAAAGGAGAAAGCTAAACAAAAATCATGAGAAAAGTATATCAGATATAAGAATAAAGCATTGGATAAATACATTATAGTGTGAGCATAGAGATGAGAGCAGAAATTCAGCTGCTGACTTTGGTCATGCACAAGTCATAAGAAGCTATGGAAAGGCAGCTTCATTAGTTAAGTAGAAGGGAAAGCTTGATACAGATAATGTGGACACAATTATCACACACACACACACACACACACACACACACACACATACAAAAGCTATAGGGAAACTAAAAAAAAAAGAGAGAGAAGCAACATAAATTTATTATTTTTGATTAAATTGAATCATTAATTACATTTTGCTTATAAAATATTTATTATTAATTATTTTATTTATTTACATTTTGTATGTTGCCACATGTTCTAGGACACTTTTAATGACTGCTTCTATTACCTTAGGGGTTATGGGACTATTTAGATAATTTATCTGGTCCTGACCTGGAATTGGGTGAGGGAAAAGGACTGAAACCATGAGGGCCAACAGAAAGAAGGGAAACAAGCAACCTCACCAAATAAGAGATTGGGGGGACCCTCAAGAAAGCACCAGAGACCTGGGACGTGAGAGACTCTCAGGAATCAAAGCGAGGTACCTTAGGTGAAATGCCTGAGAGTAGGGAGAGGGAACTTATGGAGCCCAACTCCATTAGGAAGACAGGACATCAAGTGAAGATGGGGTTGCCACCCCACAGTCACATCTCTGACCCATAATTGTTCCTGTCTGAAAGAGTTGAAGGGATGGAAATAGAGAGGAGCCTGAGGAAAAGAAGGTCTAGCAACAGGACAAAGGGGGATCCAGCTCAAAAGGAGGACCTAAGGCCTGACATTATTACAGAGGCTATGGTGCAGTCACATTAAAGTGACTTATCATGACTGCCCTCTGAAAGACCCAACAAGCAGCTGAGTCAGATACAGATATTTGCATCCAACAAATGGACAGAAGAAGCAGCTGACCCTTGTGGTTGAGTTAGGCAAGGCTGAAAGACGCTGAGGGGAAGGGTGATCCTGTGGGAGGACCAACAGTCTCAATTAATCTGGCCCCCCGAGGTCTCTCAAACACTGGACTACCAAACAGACAGTAAACACCAGCTGATATGAGGCCCCCAACACACATACTGTAGAGGACATCCAGGTCTGTGTTGGTTCAGAGATGATGCACCTAACCCCTAGGAGACTGGAGGCCCCAGTGAGTTTAGAGGTCAGGTGGGTGGGTGGTAGGGACATCCACATGGAGACAAGAAGCTGGGGAGGAGGTATGGGATGTGGAACAGTAGGAGGGTGGATGGGGTTGGAATAAACTATGGAGTGTTAAGTAAATAAATGAATTATACACACACTCATATATGTATATATATATATACATATATCTGTACATATATGTATATATATATATATATGGATATATTAGATACTAGTTTAGTTAATTATAATAGGATGTTTTCAAGGTTACTCCCATAGTAAATAGCTAAGAATTAACAATGTTTGAAAATTCAGATGTACTATAGATAAATAGAAGTTCTCAAATACCTCAGAGACTCAGAGAATGGCATTTAAGAATACTTTTATTAATTTATGTCTTTTTGCCATTGATATCAGCTTCTGATAGTACCCCTATTCCACTCCAATGAAGATTATTTGTTTCATTAAACTTCATATGAAGTTGTTTCAACTATGGCAAGCTAGCCACTGGCAAAGACAATGTACATGCTTCAACTGTAGACAAAATGATATCTGGGAAGAGTACATGGATGCAGGGATATTGACTGCCACGTTTGGCCAAAACAGACTAAGCAAGTCATTAATGATTCCTGGTTCACAAAGGTCTGTCAAATATACTAGG
>JADRCD010194160.1:0-23472 GCA_019843815.1 Montemys delectorum | reverse complement strand
GAAGAAGAAGAAGAAGAAGAAGAAGAAGAAGAAGAAGAAGAAGAAGAAGAAGAAATTGTAAAAACAATTTACCTGTCTGCACTCATACTGTCTGCAAATGCACAGATAATTTCAATGTTAAGACAGATATAATGAGGATTCTGTTTGGAGCACAGAAACAGGACAGAATGTGTGGTGGCACTTGATCTCATCTCCAGCAAAGGGTTGTAGAGGAAAATGACTAATGTACTCCGAAGGATGGCAACAGCATTAGGAAGGTGGTAAAGACTGAGAAGCATGTAGCTGTGGAAAATGACCGCTGACATCAGCCAGTGTTGTGTGTTTGGAGCACGGGTGCTGTTAAATACTGCTTAATAGAAAAAGCAAAGCAAAATGTAGAGAAGTAACAATAAAAACATTGAACATTATTGAAGCCTTCAACAACTGGTTGTTGAAGGGACATGAACTCTCTGCAATAGCTTAAGAACATGGACCTAATTTGATACATCCTAAAGCTGCTGATAGAAGTCAAAAGTTCACTTCGAACAATGCAAAGTGTGAGTTTAAAAGGGACTAGGCTAGAAGGAAAAGATCAACTAGAATGGTCTAGATGCAATAAAACAAGCATTGGGGAGTTTCAGTACCAGCACACATGGGAACTCTTAGATGTTAGAATATTTGACGAGGGAACAATGACAGTACAATGAGGAGGTAAGAAGCTAGATTGGTACTATGATTTCCAGTATGCATGTATTCGTGCCATTACTTCTGACTAAGAATATAGAATAAAGCAGGGGAGAGAGAAAGAAATGAGATTGGGACGAATAGAATGCTGGATTGCTGTGAAGTATTAGACTTAATGGCCTGGTAGGTGAAGGGTGAAGAAGTCTGTGGTTCTGGGTTTCTCCTGACTGCCTTGTGTTTGCTATTCCAGAGATATGTGACACATTCTGGAGGCTGCTTAGTTACTGACAGAGGCACAAACCCAAAGAATATAAGTAGAAGCATGCCCCTTCCTGTATTTGGATTGCACTTCTCAACAAAAAGCCTCTCTCACTTTTAACGGATGCTAGACCATGAGAGGCTGACAGGATGGTGCTACATAAATATCATGGTACCTCTGAGGCTCACTACCTGCTTCTTCTGTCTACTGAACAAGTGAAACATTACAGAGACTGAATTATTTGCAATACCACCTTTATCAGTGCCCTAAGTGCCAGCACATAGGTAGCATGTGATGTTTCTGTCTCACCATCTCATGACAGAAACCTTCCCAATCAAAGCAAATTAAGACCAGACCGGTGATGAAATGGATGCCCCAGAACCTCATCTTCCCCTTCTCCTTAATCAGGCCAGGCACTCCCTTGCTCCCCTGTAGGTCATCTTGCTTGGGTATGTGTTTCTCAAAATATTCTAGTGATAAGCTCTATTTAGTGTCATATTTCTCTTCCTCTACTGTCTTACTGACTTTACAACTTAATTTCTGAATTCAAAGATATTATACTTGTGGTGACTTTACAACATAATTTCTGAATTCAAACATATTTTACTTGTGTGACCAAGTTGATCTAAATTTGAGTCTCAGTCTTCTAGAGAGGCAAATCAGATGAGCTCACTTTCACTGGGAACAGGGACCCATGGGTAGTTCCTTTTCAAGATGGCCATGGAGGAAGACAAGTGCCAATCAAGTGGTTAGACGGCCGACACATAGCATTTCTCTTCCTGATCACTTTCACCATGCATTCCTTACAGTTCATCTCTGATCTTCAGCTTTCTCTTCTTATGCTTCTTTCTGTCTTCCTGTCCTCATTCATTTGTTCATTTTTGAAACAGAATCTCATTATTGTGGCCCAGACTGAGCATGAACTCAGTCAGGATCTTGCCTCAACCTCACAAGTACTGGTATTAGAGCCATATATTGCTATGTTCTGCCTGCTTTCATGTTTTCCAGAACACTGCCCTTCTGTTTTCTAGCTCAGTGATGTTGCCCCAATTTCCTGTTCCAGCACAGAGAAGGGGAACAGCCATGTCAAGAAACATAGATTATCAAGCACGTGCCAGTCTGAGATCTGTTTTCTTCATACCTCTTTCAAAGTCTTTGTGAGCCGTACATCTCTTTTGATGTGCATTTGTAGCTGAATAGACATTGGACCTGTTCTTTTACTTTTTTACTCGTGTGTATATGTGTGTGTGTTGTCATGGAAGTGTGAAGGTATACTTGGAGACCCCCAAGAAGGGTCAACTCTCCTGGAGCTATAGTTAGAGGAAACTGTGAGGCTGGCTACCTGGGTGTTGGGAGTTGAGCTCAAATCCTCTGCAAAAGCAATTACGTGTATACTCTTAACAGCCAAACTCTCGCTCCAGTCCCTCGTGTTCCAGTGAGCTCATTGATAAGCTTTCTCAAATCATGACTCTGTGTCTGTATCTCAGTCAGGGGAAAGTGAATGAGCTCCTCTATCCTCCTATAACTCTTTTCTGCCTTTCTTGTTCTCAAACTGCAAACCACAGGCCCTCTGATTAATTAGTACATATATTTTAGTACATATGTTTCTCACCCCACATCTGAAGATGTCATCTCCATAACAAGAGGTTGGAGGCTCCTTCCTGACTTCATTAATATCAAGCCTGGGGCTGTGGAAGCTCACCACAGAACTTGAATTATGTAGATTCATAAGATTGCAGGTCTTCTAACATGTTTGTTGTTTCTTGAACCATGTTTGAAATGAAAGGAGATATTTTTATGCTGTTTAATTGAAGCATTAAGAAACTGGCAGTCTCCAGGCAAAATTCTTCTGCAAATTCGTATTTCTGGGTTGCACTATTGTTTATGATGCTTTGAGCACCAAATAACAAAAACTTGACAAAAGGTAACTGAAATTTTTATCTCACATTTAGAAAACCCAGAGACAAGGCTCATGAATAATTAGTTCAGCAGGTCAAAGTGGGGCACTAAAGACCTGAGTGTTAATAAGCCCATCGCCTGCCCGTCAGCAATCTACTTCTCACTATTTTAGCAGGGCTACCCATAATCTATAAACTGGGCTCTACTATTCCAGGGACTTCCCTCTTGGGTATCCTTTTGTTTATTGAGGAAACTTTCCCAGGAGCACCCTAATTCCTATTCACCATGGTTATATTGCCTGCCTGTAGCCACCAAACATTGAGAACGGGCATGAGAGTGCCACAGTGGTCTTAGACTTTTCTTGATTTAGAACATTTAGGAGTCATCCCCCAGGATTAGACGGGAGCCTTTTCATAAACACGTATCTCTGTCCTGTTACCTGAATAAAACTTACGCCGTATCGCTTATATTTAGATAGTCATACTTGAAATATTTTTAATGTACTTTCTGTTGTTACTAGGAGACATAATTGCACACCAAATTACTGGATCCTCTGGCTCTTATACTCTTTCTGTTTCCTCTTCTCCAGAGTTTGATGAGCCAAAGAGAGTTACTTTGTAGATGCATCAATTGGGACTGAGCTCCACAAGTCTGCATTTTGATTGCTTGCAGTTTTCTATAATGGTTCCTATTGCAAACAGAAGTTTCTCTGATAAGGGGTGAGATCCAAACCCTACATAAAGAACTACAGTCAACCACGGAATGCTGAGAGAGGTAAAAGTCATTGTCCTCAAAGAAGAGCACACCAATTGGTTATACAGTGCCAAATAGTCAGCCCTTAAAACATAATACAAGTAAGATATAAAAGTGGGGCCAGTTATATGTAGGAAAAGATATGTATATACACATACATATAGGCATATATATATATACACATATAATGAAAAAAACATGAATTTGTAAGAAGCAAGAAGGGGGTATATGGAAGGGTTTGGAAGGAGAAACAGGAAGGGAAAATATTATAATTATTTTATAATCTCAAAAATAAAAGAAACAATAGGAAAAAACTCATGTTGTATCAAAGAGACAAAAGACCAAAAAGACAGTAATGACTGAAGGCACTGTGACCATCTGTGCTGTGTGAACAATGGCTGTGGGCACTGCAACCATCTGTTCTGTATGAACAAGACAAAGAGGAGCGTAATGACTGTGTCATGTGTCAGTCCTAACAAAATGGTAAGTACAATGCTCAGCACATGCTGTAGACCAAGGTTGAGATTATGGCACGACTTTCAAGAGCCAATCTTGAACATAAATGACTCAAGGAGAAAACACATTAAGTTCCATATCATAGCAAATTCATCGCCTTCACCCCGGCCATGGACTTACCTGCAGATGTGACATTTAGCTTAATAAACATCTTTCTTCTTCTTCTAGGGTGTGGGCTGCAAATTAATTGTTTCCATGATATCTCAACTGATTCATGAAATCTACTCATTAGCCTTTATTCCTTTGTGGGAAGCTCTCTTTACTCTTCTGTATTCAGTGTCTCTAATTTATTCTATTATCCTCTTTCCTCCTAATAGATAGACACATTTAGAATCAAAGCACCAGGGTATTCACACAAGATATCTGTATTCGGCTTGGTATGCTGGAGGCAGCTTCTATGGCTTCACAGTCGGAGAACATAATACTTAGAAACGGTGGGGAAGAAATTTTGGGTTTCTGTCATGTGAATTCAGGGCAGCGTGTCATTTATATAAGCTTTAAAGGTGATACTACCAGAAAGACAGGGCACAGGAGAACAAAAAGACACTGCACCGGAAACAGTTTACCTAGGGTGCGGAGCAAAATGTCACATGACACAGAAGCTTGAGGCAATGAGTATTTGCTGCTCTGGAAACTGTGTTATCAGCTGAGAGAATCCGCCGATATGGAAATGCTCTGGCTGGCTTGTTCCGGAGTGGCTTGAGCAGAAGCTGCATTCTCCAGGAGAGTATTAGGTCTGACAACACGGGAAATCTGCCGGATCGTCCATAATCGAGGAGGCAAGCTCCAACACAGACAGCAGAGTTGGGGGGCAACTTGTGAAGTGCTGTTCATACCCTTTTGTTCATTTTCCATTAGCCAAAGAAGATCATTCAATTAATCCAAAAATCATTGTAGTAGAGCACCGACTCTAGCAGAGAGGGGGCTAGAGGTGTGAAGAGGAGGAGGAAGGGAGAGGAATAGGAAAGGAGGGAAGGAATGAGAGGTGGAGTGGGAGAGAGATCATTAGAATACAGATGGCTATTTTTGCTGTGTAGCACAGGAAGGGTCGTTTTCTGTGAGTAATTCAGGGTGCCTGTAGTAACTTTTATACTGTAACAAATATACTAGATAATCATGTCTTTTATCCTGCTCTATGGTTTCAGAGTTTCCAGTCATGATTCGCTGGGTCCTGTTGCTTTTAGGCCTGTGGTGAGACAGTACGCCACAGCATCATTGGCTAGATAAACAAAAGTGCTCATCTCACCCTGAGCCTGGGAGCAAAGAGGAGAAGACAGGGTAGGTTTCTCTAGTCTTCAAGGAAGACTATATAGTCTACTAACCTAAACATCTCCCACTAGGCCCCACCATTTAACGGTGCTATCATCTTCCAATAACGCCACTCGAAGTGCAAGCCTTTGGCACAGGGACTGTGGGGAAACATCTAAGACCTCAATGTTGACATTACCTATAGGACTCTCACAGTTGTTAGGACTACAAGGGAAGGCACTCCTAAGAGAAACCATGATGTAAACAAAGACTGTCGATTAGAGTCACCATTTCAAAATGATGTAGAAATTCTGACACACAAAAAAATGTTCCTGCAAATACTGAGCCCCCAAAGCGGACAGTGAGAACACCCCAGCAGGTATTCTTGTTCTTGTCTCTTTCCCTACAAAGATGAAAATTTCAGGTCACTTAAGTCATGGGACTTTCCACCTCGAAAGAAATCCTTGATTATGAAGCAAGTTTCTTGTGTCTTAACTTCTTTAGAATCTGACCTATAAAGAAGAGAGTGTGGTTTTTAAAACAACAACAGCAACAAAAAGCAAATGATGATCTGTTTCACATTTGAATTTCTCATTGAAAAGTAATACTTTAGTATTCTATCTTATTATGATAATTGATATTGCTTCTCAACATAATGAGATATAGAATCACCCAAGAAATAGGACTCTGGCCATGCCTGTATGGGAGTTATCTTATTATTAAGATATTTATATTTTATAAATATTATATATTAAGGTGCAAGTTATGTTAGAGTAGAATGATATGCCTTGGGTGGTACCACTTCTGCGCTGGAAGTCTGAACTGTGTGGAGATGGAGAAGTGACCTGAATACTAGCATTCACTGCTCTCTGCATCCTCCTGATTACAGATGAAGTATGAGTCACTACTTTAATCTCCTGCAGTACTGCCTTCCCCATCATGATGGACTGCACCTCAAACTGTGAGCCAAAATAAATTCTTCCTTTCCTAAGTTGCTTTTGTCAGAAGTAATTTATCACAACTGGAAAAAAACTAAGGCATTTATATGTATCATTACTGTGTGAGACTTTAAAAGAATACTTTATTCAGAAAATAACTCAAAGATATCGTCACATCAAATCATGAAATTGAAAGTTTAAGGAAAAATGGCCTACATGCCTCCTTATTTTACTAGATCTTATTGTTTATGGGCTTAACAAAGACACATATATTACCAAAGTATGAATTTCTCATTACTTTATAACTACATTTTAATGTATGTTTTCGTTGTAAACAATCACACATGAGAATATTTCATGCTTTGCCTTTAATATATTATTCTGAGAAGAGATCTCTAGGCTCCTCCAGGTTGTGACGAGAAAAAAAAATGGCTTTAGAAAAGTTTGAACGCTGCCATGAACCAGTCTCCCTAGTCTAATAAAACAAAAAGAACTAAAAAGTATTAACAGACTTGAAAAGTCAAGAAACAAATCTTAACACAAGGAAAATCACCAAGTATATGATGCTTTTCAGACGGTACTGTTATATAAAACCCTCCTGCATTTAGTAGTAATCTAGAAAGACCAGTGATGTTATTAAAGTTAGCATCTTAGATGGAATGTTCTCTGAAGGCCATTCCAACCTAATGCTCTACTGTTTTATGACTCTACAGCCTACCTCAAGCCCTAGACACAGCTATTCCATAACTAAATGGAGAAATTTATATCCAGCCTTCTATAGAAAGAAGGTAAACTGCCCCCTGCAGGACCATGGTCTGTTTTTTTTTTTGGTCCTGCCTGCAACCTAAGGATTCTGTTATATTTCAAGCAGCTAAGTAGGTCAAGAGAAAAACAATATTTGAAAACACTTCAAGGGACATGAACACAAGCGTCCATGTGGATGTTTTGTAGACTGTGTTTGATCATGGCATAACCATGTCCTCTCAGTTAAACGCTGTCTGCAGCTGCCTCCTTTTTCAGTACGTGGGATAGTCCCCTGTTGCCTGCAAAACCCAAGCTCCTTAATGTTTAGCTCTATATGGAAAAGGGTTGCCAAAGCTTTTGGAAAACTGAGCACCTAACCCCGCCTGCAGTGTCTTTGTACTCAGTGTTCCTTTCTGGATAAAGCAAACCTAAAATAGCTTTCTTCTCTCCCTACCTCAACTGACTTACTGAGAGGTTTCACTGTGTGTTCCACTTCACAAGCCGCATGTCAGGCAAATCATGCACATAATTCACACTTTAAATGAGTTAATTATTTAAGTGCCCAATCTTTTAGTCGGTCTATCAGCCAGAATTATGAGAAAATGAATAAACATGAGGGCATTTCATACTCTCCTTCCCCCGCCCCATCATTCATTAAAAACATTTCAGAGACTCATTAGTTAGGAGTTTAAGCAGCCTTTATAGCGAGCTGATAAGATGCCAGGCATTAGTCTCCATACTCCGCAAGTATCACCTAAATAGAGGGAGTAAAATTCTTATCTGCTTCTAGAAATTAACTGTGACTCAGCCTCTCACTACCTTCCTCTAGCACTTCAGGAAGATCTCATTTCATCCATCTCTGTGACTTATTTAAATTGCTGGGGGGGAAATGGTTGTGTGACTAAATCACTCGGATGCCTAAGATGATGCTAATATGATGTGTCCCCTGCCTACCAAGTGGTACTTCCCTGCTTCAGCCTCGGAAAATGAAAATGAGTAAGAAAAAAATGGGCACTCTTTAAGGGGATAGATATATTGTTAACCGTTTTTGTGACATAAGATGGCAAGAAACATTCTCTTATTTTAAATGTGTTTCTACAATATGTCCCTTTAAAGAAATCTTCCCTGAAAGCGTTCTTAGCAGTCTCTATGCGTATCTATCTGTTGCTACACCTTCTTCCAGAGTTCCTATACTACACCAGGGCAGTAGGCAAGTGACCTTAAGAACAGTAGCTCTTCCTATGGGTTTGCGAACCCTTCTGCTCCTTCAATCCTTTCCCTAACTCTTCCATTGGGGTCCCCGTGCTCAGTCTGATGGTTGGTTGTAAGCATACACATCTGTATTGGTCAGGATCTGGCAGAACCTCTCAGGAGACAGCTATATCAGGCTCCTGTCAGCAAGTACTTCCTTGGCATCAGCAATAGTGTCTGGGTTTGGTGTCAATATCAACCAACCAGACCCGCCCCACAGAGCTCTCACAGACCCTCCCCCAGAGCTCCCAGGGACTAAACCACCAACCAAAAAGTACACATGGAGGGACTCATGGCTCCAGCTGCATATGTAGCAGAGGATGGCCTAATTTGGCCTCAATGAGAGGGGAGGCCCTTGGTCCAGTGAAGGCCTCACTATAGGGAAACGATATGGCAGTGAGGCGGGAGAGGGTTGGTGGGTGGGTTGGAGAACACTGTCATAGAAGAAGTAGGAGGGAGATGGGATAGGGAGTTTTGCAGAGGAGATAACATTTGAAATGTAAATAAATAAATTATCCAATAAAAATAAAATTTATAGAAGGAGAAAAGAAAAAGAACAGTTTCTTGGGACCAGAGCTTTGGATGTCATTTTTGTGGCAACGCCTTGTGATGGGCTCTTGCCTTTTTCCTGGTCACATTTGGTTGTGGGGTTTATTTGGAGTTCATTGAAAGAACATTGTATTTCAATAGATGAGGACTGGGGAAAAAAGGGGGTTGTCTCTCTATCTGTTACTAACATGCCAAGAGCTATGAATCAAATAAAAATGTGTGTCTTTTGAGTGCTTGTAGTGTGCATAGTTACTCTGAACATTGAAAACCCCTTGAGTTCAGCCTGGGTGCCCAGAGCCTGAGTGGCATCTGTTCTCGAAGGCAGAACAGATTAATGTGTGGTCTCCCCATAGTTGCAGCAAGTTCCAAGTGTTCAGGGTATGCCTGGTGGGGAGAAATGTTTATTTTGGCAGGGAGGGGAAAGGACGGCAGATTGAGGGCAATAGGAACAGAAAGGCATAATGGAGCCTTGTGCTGCTGTTTGAATTAAAGTCTGCCTTGCCTCCTACGCAGTGGCAGCATTTGGCAACGGACTACTTCCAATAAGAAATAATGAGCTCCCTCACTATGAAGTAATAGTCTTTAAAGTGAAATTTCAAAGCATAATTAATGAGCCTCCACAGGATGCCAGGAAAACAGTAGCCTAAATGTCAGTTCTGAGAGTTTATAAGTTTATATATGGCAAGGGATATTTGCTAGCCAGGTTTGAAGGCTCACCAATATCTTCAATCTATTTTTTTTTCTTCATAAATCGTATCTTAAAATCTTAATCGCTTATCATTGATCACGTTTCTCTTAGATTTGTACTCTAGTGCATTTTAACTAAAAGGGTGCACTGATGAAATCATAGAAGAACAGTTAAAATATTCATTTAGGAGAGTTAATAATTGCATGCCTAAGAATAAAAGAACTTTACTTCTCAGAGAAAATGATAGGCTCAAAATGATAGGTACTCTGCCATTCAGTGAAACTTAACATTTTAAATGATGACTGTTCCAGAAGAGCCATGTCATTTTTCTATCACACACACACACACACACACACACACACACACACACACATATATATGTATATATATACATATATTTATATATATATATGCTTTTATTCTCAGTGTGTCAAACCACCATAGTGACTGTTTGTATATGCTTAATATGCAAGTGTTCCTTTTCTTCGAAAAATGTAGGCAAATTCCCACAAGAAGAATGGTAGAGGATTAATTAAGGGAGCTTACCATAACTATGTGGACACTACAATTTCTATGGGATAGGTAAGTGACAAAAATCAAGCCGAATAGAGTCATGTATTTTTATCGCAAGATGATCATTGGGGGAAAATGGTTCATTTTTCTTTAGAGATGCTAAGCTGCCATGCTACAGGATGGGAGGTTGCTCATCAGCTATGTTTCATGCCAGAAAAAAAAAATACAGAAAACCGACAGGAATGAGTGAGATGCAGAAAGGCAAAGAGAGGCAGAGCTGAGTGGTCCAGAATACAGATATGAAAACCCAATCTGAGTCGAGGATCTGGTCATATCTGATGTGGTTTGGATCAATAGGCCACTGTTTCCTTTAGACTGTCTGGAGATGGATGTCCATTCCTTGTTTCTTAAAAAGATCTGACAATCTGTCAATAGGCAAGAGTAAGAGAGCTAGCCATAATGAGAAACGTATTGAGCACGCTTTCAAACTCTACAGCAGCAGGAACTGAAGGATGATATAATTTCCCATTCCTAGTTAAACTGAAGGAGATACTGAACAGCAAGCAAGGGGTGATTAATGGCATAGGGCTATCTCCAGAATAGACAGCCCATACTGTAGTAAGAGGTATTCAGGCCTCTCTAGATGCTCTTCCAAACTTGTGCAAAATAATTGGATTGGAAAGGTCAAGCAAGTATGTGGCCACATCACCCTGAACTCTCCCATGCTCTTCATATAGCAGCTTGTAGAATTGTATAACTAGTAGGCTATTTGAAATTGGGGGCCTTTTGTGTCTTTCCAATGTTTAATGTGTTAGTATTACATAGATATTTCTAATAATAATTTAAAAATGAAAGAAACACTCAAGTTCTTGCCAACATCCTAAGTATGTTACATGAGTGCGGTACATGAGTAAAAGCAAAGTGATACCTAGGGCAGAGCAACTAAACTTAGCAGAAGAAACTTTTCAAATAATGATGCTGAGGCTGTGTGGTGTTCAAAGGCAGTGTATATATACATGTTGACAGCACACAACATCTCCTCAACAGCATGAGCCATAACTGCACCTAGTTAACAAGACAAATTAGTCAAAAAGAGGAAAACTGCCAGATGGTGCACGTTGTTAATAATGCCCATCTGTGAATTATGGAGCTGATTTGCAATTGTATTTGGTGCTTTTTTTTTTTTAGGGGCAGCAAAATAACAAATATAACATCTTTGTGAAGAAACCCTGCCCAGATACCTGACTCTTTTTGCAAGTGAATTTTATTTGTTCTCAGACTTAGATTTAGAGAAAAAGTTCCTCAGCCTAGATCCAATAACTGTATGATGCTCCAAAGGAGTTACCGGGACTTTTGTGAATCACTTCCCTTTCTCATTCTTAAACATTTTTCTTATTTGATGTCTATGAGTACTTTTCCTGCATACAAGTCCATGTACTAGGAATGTTTCTGATGCAAAAGAAGCCAGGAGAGCAGTCATATCCTTTAGAACTGGAGTTACAAATGGGTGTGTAGTGGTTTGGATAAAAATGTCCCCCATAGGCTCATGAGGAGTGGCACTATTAGGAGACGTGGCATTATGGGAGTAGGTGTGGCCTTGTTTGAGGAGGTATTTCTCAGTTTACTTCTTGTTGCCTGCCAAGCGTTACATAGAACTCTTAGATCTTCTCCAGCCTCATGTATATCTGCACTGTTATGCTCCAGCCATGATGATAATGGACTAAACCTCTAAACTATAAACCAACCCGAATTAAATATTTTCCCTTATAAGAGTTGCTGTGACCACCGGGCAGTGGTGGCACATGCCTTTAATCCCAGCAAATGGAAGGCAGAGGCAGGCGGATTTCTGAGTTCGAGGCCAGCCTGGTCTACAGAGTGAGTTTCAGGACAGCCAGGGGCTACACAGAAAAACCCTGTCTCGGAAAACCAAAAAAAAAAAAAAAAAAAAAAAAGAGTTGCTGTGGCCATGGTGTCTCTTCACACCAAGATATGTGAAATAAGGTATTCCTAATGTGACTACATTAAGACTATGAATTAATAACAGATTTCAATGGGTTTCCCTGTAAGCTAATAAACTTATAATCCAAGTCTATTTCTGAATTATCTGTGTTTCAGGATAAGACAATAAAATTTCCAAAGGACCATAGAAAACCCTCTGGTCTCTACAAGGAGGACCAGAGCCGGGCTTCCAAAAGTTTTATTTCTACATATTAGACTGATTTTTAAATCCCAGGATCACTGAGAAGGAAAAAAAAATAGATATCAAAAAAGTGACTGTGCTTAAACAAGTGAAATAAATCCCTTATTTATGTTCTTAGTTTTATAAGCACTGTGAAAGGCACCATACAAATAAATTCTTTTCAAGTATGGCTTTATTATAGAAAACGTCCATGACATCAAAATGCATGCAAAACAATGGGCGTTCTCTATAATACTAATCAAAAAGAAAAATCAGGGCTGGAGAGATGGCTCAGCAGTTAAGAGCACTGACTGCTCTTCCAGAAGTCCTGAGATCATTTCGCAGCAACCATATGGTGGCTCACAACCATCTTGAACGGGATCTGATGCCTTCTTCTGGTGTGGCTGAGGACAGTGACAGTGTACCCACATACATGAAATAAATAAATCTTTAAAAAAAGAAAGAAAGGAAAGAAAAATCAATATGGACATCTAGCAAATTTCGTTCCAGAATTGTGTAGATATACATTTATGTGTCTGTTTCCTTCCCAGTGCTTAAGCATCAATCCACAAAGAAAGAGGAAGAACGAATGTAGGTTAACTGCACAAAGAAAAGCTCATGGTCTGCCATAATGAGCACATGACTTTAGGTAAATAATTAGCAACACTCCTGCGTATATAGTCAGAGTACTTTTTAATGAAATTATGAAAACTTAGGCCTGGAGAGATGGCTTGATGGTTAAGAGCGTGTACGGCTCCTGCAGTAGACCTGAGTTTCTTTCCAAGCATCCATGTCAAGCACAACTCCTTCTAATTCTAGCAAATCTGACATTCTCTTACGACCTCCCTAGACACCTGCACACATGCCATGCACTCACTCACTCATACAGGCATACACACGTACATGTAAATGAAGTACTTTTAATATTAAAATGTAGTGATGAGATCTACCTTATGTTAATATTTAGAAATGCCTAGTAGAACAATAGTGCTGGAAAAATACTATAGAAATGTTTATAAAAATGTAAGCAAATAGATATTTAATAAATATTTATGGGATGAATATGGGTATACATAATTATAAATCATAATGCTCAACCACACACCCCTGCAGAAGCTACACATCCCCTGTCCCAGATACACACACTGCAGCAGATATACAACCCTGCAGAAGATGTGCATCTCAGATCTTCTATTGTTCCCACTGACTTGGTCTGTGTGTTGGTTTCTAAACCTATAGTTTGAAACATTTACTTCCTTTGAATGTGTTTACTTATTTATTTGTGTTTGTGTGAGTGTAGTGTATTCACACACTCACCTGTAGAAGAGGTCTTTGGTTGTCTATCTTCTACCTGACTCTACCTTGTACCCTTGAGGCAGGGTCTCTCACTGAACCTGGAGCTAAGCTGGCAGCCAGCATGTCTCAGTGAATTGGTCATTGTGTCTCTGTCTCCCAGAATGCCAGGATTACAGACCTACACACTAACCAGATTATTTTACATAGATACTGGGAGTTTTAACTCAGGGTATGAGGCTTACTCAGGAGTGTTTTAACCCAATTAGCCATCTCCTCAGTCTTCATGTTTTAAAATTTTAATTAAAATATGAACCTGAGTTGACAGAATTCATTAATTACTTGAATATATTTCTAGGCATAGATTTAAAATACTCTGTTGCCTTAAACTTTCTTATTATCCTCTATTCCTTCAACAATTTTCAATGCAGAATGTAATAGTTTGCTAGCAAAGGTCTTGGTGGACCGTGGCTGTCACCTTCCTCATTCTAGACAGCATCATTCTCTTAGTGCTCATTACTTTTACTGGCTGCCACAAGCCCATGTTTGGTTCATAAGTTTCCTGCTGAATGCACGTTCCATTTGGCCATTTGTGCTGACGCCCAGCCTCCTCTTTCCTACATTTGTATCCTCCTTTTATGGAGTCAGGTTCAAGGCCTTACATAGTGTTAGAGCCCATAGAAAAGAATGTACTACAAACCCCGAAATTGGTTCATCTCTAGATAGTTTTCCCAAGTCCAATGTAATTTCATGCTTATAAGAAACACTGTTGAAAAATAAAATGTGATGTGGTGTACTTTTATGTGGGTCCATGCCACATACAATCAGCAAGGGATTTTTCAGCATTTTTTTCTAGCAGAATCATAAGCCAATTTTAAAGGCTGCTGACTGTGGGAAACTGACACAGGAAGGGAGTCAGCAAAAGGATTTAATACACAAAGGACAATGGGAGTATTGAGCACAGAAAATAGCAATATAAGGTGGTATATAAATTTGGGGAAATTAGGCTGTCATCATTAAGCACTCATCAGTTAGATTTTAATCGTGCACCTGTTTCACAGAGAACTGTCTATTCTAATAGACATTTCACAGAAAAGTGTCTGGTTCTCATGTAAGCATTTTAAGCAGTCACAATATATGTCTATGTCACTGGTGGCATGCTTCTGGGGGAATAATTATATTCAATCCAATTGGATAGGCATTCTGGTATAACAGGAAAATGGATGTGGATCACATAAGAGGCTTCTTACATTCTTTTTTTATTAGATGTTTTCTTTATTTACAATATCTCCTTTCCCAGGTTCCCCTCCAAAAGAAAAACGAAAATAAAATAAAATAAATAAAGTAAAACAAAACAAAAAAACTAAAACAATCCCCTGTTCCCTCCCCCCTCCCCCTGCTCACCAACCCCACCCTCTTCCACTTCCTGGCCCTGGCATTCCCCTACACTGGGGAACCTTCACAGGGCCGAGGTCCTCTCCTCCTATTGATGATCGACTTGGCCATCCTCTGCTATACACATGCTGCTGGAGCCATAAGTTCCCCCATGTGTACTCTTTGGTTGGAGTTTTAGTCCCTGGGAGCTCTGAGGGTACTAGTTAGTTCATATTGTTGTTCGTGCTAAGAGGTTGCAAACCCTTTAGCTCCTTGGGTCCTTTCTCTATCTAGCTCCTTCATTGGAGACGCTATACTCAGTTCAATGGATGGCTGTGAGCTTCAACTTCTGTATTAGTGGGTACTGTCAGAGCCTCTCCAGAGACAGCTATATCAGGCTCCTGTCAGTCAGCACTTGCTGATATCCACAATAGTGTCTGGATTTGATGACTGAATATGAGAAGGATTCCCAGGTGGAGCAGTCTCCGGATTGTCCTTCCTTCAGTCTCTGCTCCATAGTTTGTCTCTGAAAATCCTCCCAGGAGTATTTTGTTCCCCCTTTTAAGAAGGAATGAAGTATCTACACTTTGGTCTTCCTTCTTCTTGAGTTTCTTGTGGTTTGTGGATTGTATTTTGTGTATTCCGATCTTCTAGGCTAATATCCACTTATCAGAGAATGCATACCATGTGTGTTCTCTTGTGATTGGGTTACCTCAGTCAGGATGATATTCTCCAGATCCATCCATTTCCCCAAGAATTTCATAAATTTATTGTTTTTAATAGCTGAGTAGTACTCCATTGTGTAGAGGTACCACATTTTCTATATGCATTCCTCAGTTTCTGGCTATTATAAATAAGGCTGTTATGAACATAGTGGAGCATGTGTCCTTATTACATGGGCTTCTTACATTCTTGTGTGCTTACTACATTCTCTCCTGTGCTACTGGGTATAACCAATTTTTACGAAAGAATACTATAGAAGCTGATCTAGAAAAACATAAAGTTGTGTGTCACCTACATTTGAAGAAGCATATCTTCCTTTGCAGAGAAAACCTGAGGTATTTGTGAAAGCATGAAGATTATCTTTCATAATTTTAAATCATGATTTCTTTGTATTTCTCTTAATATCATCATTTTTGATGTTTTTCTATGTAAACTCTCTTGTGTTTAACCAGGAATCAGCTAGTTTGTAAACTAACCAATTAAAAACTTGGCATGAGCTAAGGATTGCTATTCTATATTAAGAACTGCATTTATCTTAAGGAACTGTAGGAAAATTCCTATGTTGTATCTTAAAATATCTTGAAAAGTGGCTCATGTTAGTCACATTTCTCAGGTCCTGTGTTCAAATACTGTTAAAAGTATCATTATTACAGTATTTAAAAATAAAGTGTTCACAAGCTTTTGTAGTACATAAAAGAAAACACTGCATGGATTCCATGGACCAACTACAGAAAAAGAGGACATGAAGTTGGAAAGGTCAAGTAATAGAGTTGTGATAGGAATTGGAGAGGAAGAAATGGGAGTGGATTTGATCAAAATACATCATATACAGTGTGAAATTCTAAACAATTCAGAAAACAATATTTTAAAGAGTAAAATTAAATAAAAATGAATTCAGATTCTAGATCCTCCACTCCCTAGACGAGTAAACCAACCTCCTTAAGTGCCTATTTTCTCTTTTGAATAATGAGGATGTGACTCTCACTTCAGAGGTCTGGCATGAGATTGAAATTGTATCTTTGTTGTAGGCATAATGTTATTATGCATTGTGAAAAAGATTATCCTTGTAATATTCAAATGCTGATTTCTGTACCCACATATATGGTTATAATCCTTATTCTAAGACTCTCCTGTTTCAGTGTTGTGTAAACAGTGCTCTGATTGGTCAATTCCCTGATTGGTCAATAAGGCTAGCTGATCAATCAGTGACTGAGCAGGGAATATAATAGGGCTGTGCTTCCTCCCAGCTAGGGGAGGGGGAGATAAGAGAGAGGAAGTGGAGATTCAACTCAGGGAGAGTCCAGGAGACAACACAGTAAAACACCTGAGGCAGAGAAAGCCATGAAATGCAAGTATGTCTTAGAGGTAGCCAGATTAATTTAGAGGATTAAAATAGAGTAATCTTGCTCAGTTGATGTGCCCTTGATGGTTGTTAAATTAATATAATAGTCCAGTCTCAAGTATTTGGGAACTAGCTGGTAAAGAGGAAAACTGTAACACTTATAAAACTTGTTTGTATCTGAGAGTCACCCAAGGAGAATGGTGATGTTTATGATAGCTTTCTGCTGCTGAATATCAAGGTACATAAATACCTGAAGCATCACATAACTATCTTTATAATACCCTACTGCTTACACTGGTCTTCCTTACTCAACTGTAAAGCATATCAATATTGGAAAGCAAATGACATTAGGTGCCCTCATGGAGACTGCTTACCAAGATAATGATGGTGGTGGTAGAGGTGGTGGTAGTGATGGGAATACACACATGGAGAGACAGACAGTGTATCTACAACACACAGAAACAGAGTGAGCCTCCATTTTCCTTATGATGCTTTAGATGAGGCAATCCAGTAGGAGGCCTAGGATCCCACAAGCAGGCAAAGGTGTCAGAGGCAGTTCTGACTGTTAAAAATTCCGCAAGAACACCAAAATACTCAGCTATGACATATATGTCGAGGGCCTAGGTCAGACCCATACAGGCTACCTGATCTCTCTTAGTCCCCATGAGTCACAGTCAGTTGATTCTATGGATTTCCTTCTGTTCTTATGGTGTACATGATCTGCCTGGCTCCTCCAGTTCTTCCTTTCCCTCCTCTTTAGGTCTCCATGAGCTCTCCCACTAATTGGCTGTAGTACTCTACAACTGCTCCCTTCAGTTGTTGGGTGAAGTCTCTCTGGTGTCTATGATGACTCTTCTGCTAGGCTACTAAAACCCTGGGCAAGTAGGACAAATTGTAGGTTGAAGGTTTTGTGGGTAGGTTGGCATCCCAATCACTCCACTGGGGACCTTGCCTAGTTACAGAAAAAGGTTGGTTCAGGTCCATTCTTCCCCATTACCAGAAGACTTTCCTAGGGTTACTCTCATGGATTTCATGGGGTTTCCATTTCACTAGGTTTCTATCTTATCCCCCAAATAACCCTAATTCACTCAGTATTTCTCCCTCCCCTACCAATCTGATTCCTCCTTTTTCCTAACCCTATTCACTCTGAGTCCACCACAAAATCTATTCTATTTCCTCTTCCAAGGGAGATTCTTGCATCCCCTGCTTAAGCCCTCCTTGTTACTTAGCCTTTCTGGGTCTGTGGAATGTAGCATTATTATCTTTTACTTTACAGGTAATATATACTTATAAGTAAGTGTATACTATGTTTGTCTTTCTGGAGACTACTTACCAAGATAATGATGGTGGTAGTAGAGGTGGTGGTAGTGATGGGAATATACACATGAAGAGACAGACAGTGTATCTACAACACACAGAAATAGAATAGGTCACCTCACTCAGAACGATCTAGTTCCATTCATTTGCCTACAAATATCATGATGTCATTGTTTTCAACAGCTGAGTAATACTCCATTGTGTAAATGTACCACTTATTCTTTACTTACTCTTAAGTTGAGGAACATCTAGATTGTTTCCAGTTTCTGACTATTATAAATAAAGTGACTATGAACAATAGTCAGGCAAATGTCCTTGTGGTAGAATGAGGCACCCTTTGAGTATATGCCCAGAAGTGGTATAGCTGGGTCTTGAGGTAGATAAAGTCTGAATTTTCTGAAAAACAGAAATATTGATTTCAAAAGTGACTTTAAAAGTTTGCACTCAAAGATTCAACAGAAAATGAGAATTACAGACCAATTTACTTCACAAACATTGATGCAAAAATACCCAATAAAATAATCACAAACAGAATCTAAGAACACATCAAAAAGATTATCCACCGTGATGAAGTAGGCTTCACCCCAGACATGTAGGGATGGCTCAGAATATAAAAAATATGTCAATTTAATCTACCATATAAACAAACTGAATGAAAAAAGATCACATGATCATCTCATTAGATGCTAAAAAAGCCTTTAACAAAATCGAACACACCACCATGATAAACATCATGGAGAAATCAAGAATACAAGGCCCATACCTAAACATAATAAAGGGAATATACAGCAAGCCAATAACCAACATCAAATTAAATGGAGAGAAACTTAAAAGCAATTTCACTAAAATTACAGACAAGTTATTCCACTCTCTCCATATCTATTCAATATAGTTCTTGAAGTTTTAGCTAGAGCAATGAGACAACTAAAGGGGACTAAGGGGATTCAAATGGGAAAGGAAAAGTCAAAGTATCAATATTTGCAGATGATATGATAGTATACATAAGCAACCATAAGCATTCTAACAGAGAACTGCTACAGCTGATAAATACCTTCAGCAAAGTGGCTGAGTACAAAATTAACTTAAAAAAAAAATCAGTAGCCCTCTGAGAAAGGAATCATGGAAACAACACACTTCACAATAGTCATGAATAGTATAAAACATCTTGGTTTAATTCTAACCAAGCAAGTGAAAGACCTATCTGACAAGAATTTCAAGTCTTTGAAAAACAGAAATTTTAGAGATATCAGAAGATAGAAAGATCTTGGACTGATAGCATTAACATAGCAGAAATGGTTCTGTAAGCTGTCTGGACCTTTATAGGCACATCCTTCTTTAGAGTAAGAAAATTTTCTTCTATTATTTTGTTAAATGTGTTTTCTGGGTCTTTGAGCTAGTATTCTTTTTCTCCCTTTATTCCTAGTATTCTTAGGTTTTACCTGTTCATAGTGTTCTGCATTCCTAGTTGTCTTGTGTTAGGAACATTTTATTTTTAACATTTTCTTTGAGCAATTAATCCATTTGTTTTATTGCATCTTCTATGCCTTAGATTCTCTCTCTCGTCTCCTTTATTCAATTGGTGATGCTTGTGTCTGTAATTTCTTTTTTTTTTATTTATTTATTTATTTTTATTTTTTTTAAGTTTTATTGCATTATGATGAGAAAAGTTACATGATTTGAATTTATCTGAATCTGTTCACATTTAAAAACTTATTTTAAGTAAATAGAATTAAATCACATTCTTGTTTCCCTTTTGTACCCCAACTCCTCCCAGAGACCACACTTTCAATACCTACAATATCTTTTTTATCATATTCTTTAAAATTTATAAAATATTATAACAATAAAAATGAGTATTATAAAAGTTGCTTGATATAAAACAACAATCAATTTAACAACAGTCTTATGTAGATGCCTGTCTACAGAAATAGTGAAAATACAAATGTTTTTCTCAATATAAATTTCAAATAGCTACTAACGTATTAACTGTAGATTTCAAAGTAATACATCACTACTAATATTTTCTTTTTTTTTTTTTCTGTTCACGTACCTAGATTTTTCCATTTCCAGAATTCCCTTCATTTGTGTTTTCTTTATTGCTTCTATTTCCATTTCTTATGTCAACAGTTTTTTCCTTCACCTTTGTTTGTCTAGTTTTTTTGTTGTTGTTTTTATGTTTTGTTTTTGTTTTGTTGGTTTTTGGTTTTTGATTTTTGGTTTGGTTTTACTTTTTCGTGGTTTTTTTTTTTTTTTTTTTTTTTTTTTTTTTTTTTGCCACAGGGCTTTTTATGATCTGCTCCAATTTGCTTTCCTTTTCTTTGATTTCTTTTAGTGATTTTTTTTTTCATTTCTTCTTTAAGAATTATGGCGATGCCATGAGTCCCCACCCACCATGTGTACTCTTTGGTTGGAGTTTTCGTCCCTGGGAGCTCTGAGGGTGCTAGTTAGTTCATATTGTTGCTCGTCCTAAGGGACTGCAAACCCTTCAGCTCCTTGGGTTCTTTTTCTAGCTCCAGGACCTGTAAGCAGGAGGGGATGGGGTGGTGAGCAGGAGGAGGGGGAAGGGAACAGGGGTTTGTTTTAGTTTTTTGTTTTTTTTATTTTATTTTATTTTACTTTTGGAGGAGAACCTGGGAAAGGAAATATTGTAAATAAAGAAAACATCTAATAAAAAAAATTGGGAAACCAAAAAAAAAAAAAAAGGATGATGGCAGTTTGAATATGTTTAGCCCAGGGAATAGCACTGTTAGAAGGTGTGGCCTTGTTGGTGAAAATGTGTCACTGTGGGGGTGAGCAAAGAGGGCTTCCTCCTAGCTGCCTGAGGATGTGAGTCATCTCCTGGTTCCCTTTGGATCAAGATGTAGAACTTTTGGATTCTTTTCCAGCATTGTGCGAGCCTGAACACTGTCATGCCTCTTGTCATGATGATAATGGACTGAACCTCTGAACATGTAAGCCAGTCCCAGTTAAATGTTGTTCCTTTTAAGAGCTGCCTAGGTCATGGTGTCTCTTCTCAGCAGTGGAAACTCTAACTAAGAAAATGACTTTTATCATCTCCATCAATTTTGTTTTTTTGTTTTTTTGCTTTGTTTTGGTTTTTTTGGTTTTTTTGGAGACAGGGTTTCTCTGTGTAGCCCTGGCTGTCCTGGAACTCACTGTAGACGAGGCTGGCCTCGAATTCAGAAATCCACCTGCCTCTGCCTCCCAAGTGCTGGGACTAAAGGCATGTGCCACCACCGCCCAGTCATAAAGTTGGATTTAAGGTCTGTTTTCTTATGGTTCAGTTATGATGGAATATTCAAGTCTTGCTGTCATAGGGTAGCTAAGCTCAGGTGGTACCATGTTGCCCTGGCTGTTAATTGTGTTCTTACACTGGCGTTTAGGCATTTTGGTTTGGGATGACCATCGCTCTAGGTGCTGATTTATGAGTTTGTCTTTGCTGGACAGGTGCTTTGTTCCTTAGTTTCTGTTTCCTCTTTGGTCTTATGGTCTTTGTAACCTGGATTTCTGATGGTCTCTGTGACCTCTAATCTGGTAGGGAAGTCTCTTTCTAAGTTGGGGACTAGATTTTTGGTGGCTAGTTTAGCCCTTAGTGAAGCAGTGGGGCAGTCTCTGTCCAAGTTGGGGAGTGGGTGTTAGGAGTACTGAGTGAGTAGAGGACATCCATTGGTGGCTTTTCTGTCTGGGTTCTGGCATCCTGTGTGATCTCTGGTCCAGCAGGGAGCCTCTGTCTGAGTTCATCTACCTGTTTTTCCAGCTTTCTTGTCCTTCAGCTGTTCTTCAAACTCTAGTGACGTGCACCAGTTCTTCTGCCTGGTGTGGCCTGTACCTTGGCAGCTTATGTCTGAAGGAGATGGGGACAGAGGCGTATCATCAGTGTGGGTGGTGTGGTAGGACAGTGGGGGACGGTGGAGCGGGTCTTTGGGAACTGAATCTAGGGAGTGAGGTAGTTCAGTGGGCAGGAAGTCACTCACCTGTTCTCACTGGTGTGGCCTATACCTGAGCAGTAGAAGTCCCTGAAGCTGAAGAATGTGGTAAATGATCCACTATGCTCCCCTCAAAACATGAACAAACAGAAAATGTATCATGTACAAAGGACCTAGAATTTTTGGTGGGAGGAATGTATGAGATATACTGCCTAATAAATGGTACTGCAACTCATGTTGTTCTTTATCAAAAAATTACGTATTTATATTCATAGTTACTCCATGATTGCTGCCCTAGAAAGTCATATTTACCTAGGTACACAACCTACTAAATGCAGCTTATAATTTGACACTTATCTTTCTCTCTCTAGAGAGCTAAAAGAGAATAGTGACATTTTTGCTTACACAAAACCTCATCTTCAGTTTAATCTCCTTGGGCTAGGTCTTTAAAATCAGGTCATGTAGGCTATGCAAGGCTTGTCTCTGTGCCAGCAGGCCGAGGCCAGCCCACGAAAAGAAGAAGTGAGAAGCATTTCTCCAGCATCTAAGTCCCAAAGTGCTCAATGTAGATGGAGGCCTTACTCCTCCAGCCGCATTGTGGACAGGCGCCATCTTTTTTTGTCCTGTCCCTTTGGCCGAGGTCTTTGCTCTTCTTGCTTCTCCACTCTGAAAATAAAACAGAAAGATGACTGTTTAGCCCACACTCATTCAGTTTTGGTTTGCCAGGCTGACTTTGGGGTGTGTAAACACCTTCACAGGAAGGGACAAAGACTGGTTTCTTGGTCTACAAAAGATAGGACAAAGCCAGAGTGTTCTCCGGGTAGGCTGCAAGGCAAGTCATGGAGATGTCTTTCTACTTATGAAGGTGTGCAAACTATCTTAGCTGGGTACCTTGAGCTAGGAACTAAGAACGCCACGATTGCTGCTCTAGAAATTTAGACTTATTTAAGTAGCGGCGAGGGGAGGAGAATGGAGAAAGTAAAGGGCTTTAAGGGAAGAAAGTGTCTACTGTGGACAACCTCATGTGTGGAGGTAACTCGGCAGTGAGACAGCTGTGTGACTCAGCTTAGTGTGTTCCTTTAGCAACATACCTGGGTTGACAGAATACAATGAGAGTGCCTCAATCTGGCCATACTGAGAATTCACGGCATTGCATGCTATGAGCTGCTTACACAACATCTTCTGGGGAGAAAAAGAAAGAGGGAGAGAGAGGGAGATGGGGAGGGGAGGGGGAGGGAGGGAGGGAGGGGGAGAGAGAGAGAGAGAGAGAGAGAGAGAGAGAGAGAGAGAGAGAGAG
>JADRCD010194159.1:0-22692 GCA_019843815.1 Montemys delectorum | reverse complement strand
TCTCTCTCTCTCTCTCTCTCTCTCTCTCTCTCTCTCTCTCTCTCTCTCTCCTGTGTGTGTCTATATGTGTGTCTGTGTGTGTGCATTCAAGCATCTTATTAATTTAGGATAATGTAGTATAAAAGGCATAAAAGATGTAGCAGGGGTGTAGAGAGCTGTCTGAACCATGCCCTAAGATGGCACTGGCTTCTGCTCCTTGCTGGAGCGCTAGAGTGATAAACAATTGATTTGGCTGTGCTTGTTTGCCTGGCTTGCTTCCGCCTTTGGCAACCTATCTGCATGCACCATGTGGCCTACTGAGATAGGCTCAGGATGGAGCATTTAAGGGCTAAGGGAGGTGCCCGAGATTATTAGTCAGTCAGTCAGTCAGTCAGTCAGTCAGTCAGTCAAGAAGTCAAGAAGTCAAGAAGAAGAGAAGTAAGAAGTCAGAAGAATGTTCAAGGTTCCTGAATAACCTGCTTTAAGAAGAGCCCTCGGGTCATGTCATTCTTGCTGGTTGAGGTGGAAGCGACAAGGGGAAAATCATTAAACTAGAAATTAATTTTACAGTGTGTGTTCTGATGGGGGATTGGAGTTCAGAGAGTTCATTAAGACACAGCCTAAAATCAAATTATATCTCAGGTCAAGAAACATCTCTTCTTATAAACTGGGAACATATAGATGAGTAGAAATCATTCAAGGCAAGATTTCAGGGTGGGGGGGAAGAGAAGAAAAGAGAAGAGAAGAAAAGAGAAGGGAAGAAAACAGAAAAGAGAAGAGAAGAGAACAGGAAAGAAAAGAGGAGAAAAGAAAAGAAGAGAAGAGAAGAGAAGAGAAGAGAAGAGAAGAGAAGAGAAGAGAAGAGAAGAGAAGAGAAAAAAAGAAAAGAAAAGAGAAGAAAAGGAATATTTGTGTGGAAATTCTTGGGCTTCAAGAGCTATACTGAAGGACAAATGGGGTCATAATGTATGTATGTGTATGATTATGTGGGAGGAGTTGGTGTCTGTGGAGATCATAAGGATTTTCTGGCAGAAGCCACAAAGATATTGGCATCATAATCGTGAAGTGGGAGTGAAAGTGATGGATGAGTCCTGGGGTTAGCCTTCTTTTTAGTCCAGTTCGATGCTTCTCATTGTTCCCACTCTCTTCTGTGGCAGTAGTTGTCCCTACAGTGTCATGTGTCAAAAGTCATTGCTTCTGTGGGAGGAGGCCTTGTCTGCTGCCTCTTTTTGTCCCACCCATTTTTCTTTATATCAGTAAATATAAGTTAAAGTTTATTAATCTGGAACTATTTTACTAGGATCTTGGTTTTATGGATAACATAGAAAAAGTTAATTGGCATTAAATTGTTTTTATGAGGTCCAAAATTTTATCCTCATTTCCACCTCCGATATCCTCTCGAACTTTCTAACAGTGTCTCATGATCTACTTGAGAGAGGATGAAAGTTCACCTTCAGTGAACTTTCTGGGACATCTCCTTACTCTCCTCCTCAGGAAAATGAAAAATCCTTTAGGATAAGTGATTTAAAATGCATGAATGCCTGGAAGTTCCAGTTGCCGTTGCAGAAGTGGTAAGAAAGAAATGTTCTCATCATCGTAGCTGAAGTGTCCTGTCAATCATTACTGACAAAAAAGCTAGCAAAAGCCATCTATAGAAACCGTTCTCCCTCTCTGTCATTGTGGACTGCTCCGTAGCAAATGTCCAGGGAACTCTCAGTGCCTGACATAAGCCTCATTCCCAGAAGTTATAAAAATACATCAATCGATGTTATCACTGTCATTCAGGGTAGGTTGTTGTTATTTTTAATTCAATTATTTTGTAGGATGGGCAAGACAAAGATAAAAAGACAGAAACACCAAGGGAAACATTATCTTGTCATTTCTGATGGTAGATAGCATCCTGGGTCTGGCCCACTTCTGTGTTTGATTTTGCAAGTGTGAAATGGAATGCAGTCACTTGTCTCTTCCCCAGGACCCATCATCAGTTTCATCCTGCTGACTGCACTGCATGGGGCCGTGTGACCAGATGGAAAGTAGGCACCACTGATGTGGTCTAGCTCCAAGATGTTCTTACTGGGATAAGGCAAGGACATCGAACTAGTGTCTCACTAACTTCTTAATATTTTCTCTAGTTTCAATATTGTTTTTGTTATTTTTTTTGTTTTAATTTGAGCATATCAGACATGAATGCAGTATATTATGTTTTTGTATATATATACATATACAAAATATATATAAATTGTATATTAATATATTATTAATAGACAATATAGTTAATCTTTAATATTTAGTATATATTAAAACTATATATATAGTATATGGTTTTTGTTTGTTTGTTTGTTTGGCTGTTTGATTGGTTTTGTTTTCTTATTGTTTTCTTGTGATTTTTAAAAGCATAAGCCAGAGAATAAAACCCTGTAAATATATAATACAATCTGTGCATTTATCTAGATGTAAATACAATAAATATTTTATAGAATAATTCTGAACCATATTGTGATATCTTTCTATTTGTTCTTACTTGTTTTCTATCTCTTTTATCTTCCTCTGTTTTCTTTAACCCTTGTTGTTTTCGTTGTTGTTGCTGCTGTTTTAAAGTATAGAACAGGAAAGAGGGCTCAGTGCTTAAAAAACACTTGTTGCTCTTTCAGAAGACCTGGGTTCAGTTCCCAGCACATACATGGTGGCTCACAGCCATTTATAACTCCAGTTATAGGGAATTCAAAGACCTAACTTCTATTTAATCTCTGTGGGCACAGAGCATTCTTTCAGAATACACACACATATGCAGGCTAAAGAGTTATATCCATTAAAATTTAAATATATAACATAATTGACCCTTACGTGTCCCTTCTCAGTTTGTGAATCATCAGGTTAGGTCATATCACCAAATTTTATTACTTGATATAAAAATCTATCTTGTAACCAAGCCCCATCATCCTTTCTATAAAAAAAAAAAAATGAATGTAGGCACCATTTTAGATAAATTCTGATGACTCTGGTTAAATAGACATCGTGTTCAAAACTATGGTATATAAAACAAGAATAAATGTTTATACAAAGTACTAGTTTGTTAACATAAGGCCATGATTTGAGATTCTAGAGAATTTGAGCCAAGAAAGAGAAAATAAAATGAGAAAGACAGTCCAGAGTGCACAGTCTGTACTGAAGTCACCTTGAGTTCAGGGAACAGAAGTGTAAGGACATGGGGTCCCAGTTGCACACGCCTCATGACTCTAACACAATACTCATGCAGCAGTGACTCTCAGGTTGTTCTAATTGGATTTCCTTAGATGGACATCAGAGACCTCATTTGGAAATCAGTGGGATTCCATTGATTTTTTTTTAACCTAAATGCTATAGACATGTCTATGTTTTCCTTGTACCAAAATTATGATCACGATGACTGCCGTAGTTGTTCTCCAGGGGATGAATAGCCAGCACAGAGTCTGTAAGCCCATCTCTGGGTAAGGGTCAAAGGCATGAATATCAAGACCCAAGACTCTGCTTCTCAATGGTTTTGCTGGGGCACACTGTCCTTTGGCAGGCTGTCAGGAGGCCTCACAAAGAAGTGCGTTCCCTGCTTTATTAATTAAACACCTTTATAAACCTTGAGATGAAGGCAAAGGTGAATCTATTCTTTAGATGTACAATTCCAAGCCATTGGCAAGTTTAAAGATTACTAACCCTTTTGTTTTCTGTGGCTTATTCTAGTGTGCAGACCAAATCAGGACAAGGGTGAAATTCAAATTCAGTTTGGCTGATAGTTAAGCTCATTTTTTAAACTTAATTTTGGTTTTATTTTGTGTTAAATTATTGTACTTGATTGCTCAACTGTAATGTGAGATTTATTTAAGAGGAATACTGTTATAATTTAAGCTATTAAGAGCACAATAAATCATTCCATTTTGCACTGACTGTTTTCGTTGCTCTTCCTCTTTCTATACCATAAGGGCAATCTGGAGGGCCAGACTTCAGCAATGACACACCCTGCATATGAGTAAGATGCCCCAGTCACTGTTCTGCACAGGCTGACATGAGTAACTCAGGAAAAGACTGTGTCTGAGATTTCTTTGTCATCGACCGACGGCATAATTCTGGGCCTGTGCAATTATTTGCTTCAAGGTAATTGTCTGGAGAATTTATTAATTGCACAGGCTAATGGCTAATTATCGGATCACACCCAGATGTTTTTGCCTTTCTCTTTGTTTCCCAGTGGTACACATAATACTGCAACAAATTTTCCATTTAATATACTAATAGATTGGCCTTATCTTTTGCTTCACTGGGAATTTGTTTAACCAAGACTTCACTGATATGAGCAGCTGTTTAAATTGAAAAACTGCACTGACTTCTCCGGCACCCTTGATACCAGTCTTATCTGGTTGAGAAAGTGACAAAAACATACCTTTTTGTTGAGACAGGTTTCTGATCAGCTGAGCTACACAGGGTGTTATTTTATATCTAGGGTTAGGAATAAAGGAAAGGCTTTGTGCTTTCTTGGGGTCTACCTATTCATTTTGACAAGCCTGGTGTGCATAAGTTGACTGTGATGAGCCTTGGGGGATAGAAGTCTATATCAGGAAAGTCCTTGCATTTCTGTATGGAAATGTGTGAATTTTTGATCCTTAGGCTTTACATGGGAAGGAATAATGGAACTAAACCAGCAAAACTTTTTACAATGGCATTTTTGACGTGATTTTTGGGACCATAGTTAAGCATTAATGTAATGAAAGGATATATTATGAATAGCTAATTGCTCAAATAAACAGAAAGTTTAAGCATTAGCCTTCTTCGGAGAATCAAAGCATTTCAGGCCAAGGCCCATCACAAGGCTGACCCCTAAGCGTCAGACGATTAATTGAGTTTAAGAGAAAACCTGGACATGTTACAGCATGTTGAAATTTCTCCTCCTTTTTCTTCATAACTTTTTTTATTGCATGAGAACTTAGAAATGTGAAGGCCTTAAATATGCATGGAAGGGAAAATGACTGTGCTTGGATAGCCACTTGCAAATGTGTGTATGCGCTCATTGTGGCAGGCGGGAATGAGGAATGAGAAAAGAGTAAAAGTATAAGCAGCTAGGGAGGATAAAGGGTGCAGATTCCTGGACCTCAGGCTGTGCAAAGTGAATGAGAAACACTGCTCAGAGTTTTCTTGGACAGCAGGCTCTACTTACTTGCTCACGTGCCACAGAAGCCTGTTCTACAGGTGTGCTTGGAAAAGACAATTACTAGAGTTAGAGAAATAAAGACTCAGAGAGTTATAGTACTGTTTTGTTTTGTGTCTCTTACATAGTCCCTAAGCCTTAGAGAGATTTAAAAATACTTCATCTCTCTAACTGGATACCATATAGGGAAATTACTATTTTTTTTCTATGTTTACATGGCCCATGTGGATTGATGTAAATATGTTTACTCATACACTCGAATAAAATATATGTATATGTATGCATAAAAATCAATGCTTGATAATATTCCTTTCAGCACGCAATGCTGCCCTCAAAGAACTGGTTCTCTATGGATTTTGGGGTAGATGACTAAACTGATGGAAGTAGAAGGGAGCCTAGACACTGAACTTTAATGAGTGACAAACAATATCCAGGTTCTCAATCCCTAACCCTCCCTCCAAGTCTTCAGCTGACAAGGCGCCTGGAAGCACCACCTGCAAGAGCATGGAGCTTTTAAGAACCCGGGAAGGGATTGTCCCCATAGGGTGCACTTCAAGTGGGTGGGAACAAAATGTTCAGACCTTTAAATCCTTGTCTTTGCTACTTTTCCCTGGTTTTGCCTGCTAGGGGTTCCATTCCTAACCTGAAGGCATACTGTTGTCTTTCGGATATACTGACAAGTGCCCAAGCTCCTTTGATGAATTGAATAACTTAAATTAAAGAAGGGAATCCTGCTTCAGTTGTGAAC
This sequence comes from Montemys delectorum, assembly GCA_019843815.1. Taxonomy (NCBI): domain Eukaryota; kingdom Metazoa; phylum Chordata; class Mammalia; order Rodentia; family Muridae; genus Montemys; species Montemys delectorum. The sequence goes on along the minus strand of JADRCD010194159.1, from coordinate 16,795 downwards.
AACAGAGGTTTGTAAATTGTCCACCTCTCCAGGGTGTGGACTTCAGAAGACAGGACGTGATTGACCTTTCTGTCAAATCCTACAGTTCTACCAGCAAGGCAAATCAGGAATGGCAGAGTGATAGCTCAGCTGTGTGGGCCTATCAAACCCTTCTCAAGTCGCTGGAACTGGCTTACACCCTTAAAATGTTCTCAACAGACAACTGTGCCACCTATTTTTTTAGATTACCAAACCGAGACTTCAGGGTTATTTTTTAAAGGTCACCTCACTTGTGAATAATGGGAGAATGGACATTTGATAACTGATCTTAATGATGCTAAATTTTTGAATAACTTCCCAAGGCCTCTCAAGTGTTCAGCTTTCTGAAGAAGAACTTTCTTGATTCTATATCATTTGACAATAGTGTCTAGCCAATACCGATGTGCTCAATCAGATGAGAATTTTTGTTTGTAAGGAGCCACACGAACCAGCATTCTGCTAAAGAGACATAAGGAAGTGATACGCACAGAGGAAGGTCACAACAAACACAACACAACATAGTTATGTCTTGAGTGTTAACTACACAAGGTTAAGAAGTGGCAGCATGTCATTGAAGACAGACTGATGCCGTGAAGTCTGCAAAAAGATGTTGGACCAGAGTCTTGCACTTTCAGAGCTGAGCAGGACTAAGAGCGTTTGTAAGGCGAAGTGGAACAAGGAAACTTGGGTTTGATTCGAATGAGAGTATGTTCTATTTTACACATTTTGAAGACTAAACTGTTTCCACAAGAAAGTAGTAGCATGTAAAGATGCTATGGGTCTCATGGCCATATTGTGATGGAAATATGAACAAATGTTTTCAGAAAAAGGTTCTAGTTTGAGAGAACTGAGTTCTAAAAAGCAAGAGTGATTTACTAATGTGAATGACCACAAATGTGTTGATAGATGATGACCCCATATTCAATCAACTACATTATTGTTATCATGTTTGGGAACTATTCACAGTACCAAAATGGCACTTGTTCCTAAATAAATGGCTTGAGCACAAGTTCTTCAGAGTGAGTAGTAAACACTGTCCACTAGCCAAGCTTTGGATAAGTGTCAAGGGCAGTGAGTTTAAAGCCACAAGTGCTCTGAAAAGGGCTGAAGAGCAACTGAGTGTGCAGCCTTCTCTCTTCAAAGCAAGCCAAGAGAAGCTCTAGCTAACATCCTCTTATAAAAGTTCACAACCTGGAAAAAGATGCACTTAAACATACATGTTCTCTCTCTCTCTCTCCCTCCCTCTCCCCCCTACTAGGTTAAAAAAAAGTCAAAACTTCAAAACTCCTTAGAAATGTGATGTTCATTTGCTTCAGTCAAGTTCCAAACCGTACATTGCCTCTGGATCATGTGACTAGAGCCATTTAAATCTAGAAACATCTAAAAAAGCAGAAGAGAGCTCCCTTTAATTTTCAGGAAAGCTCTTGAGAACTCAGGAGTGACCTTTGCAGGAATCCTAGTGAAATGTCCGACCAGAAATGTTAATATATAGAGTCCTTTTAAGGTTCCACAAAGAATCAAACGAACAAACACTACCAACACTAAACCCCTGGAGTCTGGTGTTTGTCTGCCGGCTGTTCTGATTTGAAGCTTGTGCTGCTATTTTTCTTCTCAAGTAAACAGACATTCACACTTGCACCTGCAGGTCTTGTTCTGCTGGATTATTCATTTACTCACATACCACAGGAGGTAGGGTCAGTCCCAGAACCTCTTTTATGCTGGTAAGTGTCTTCCACTGAGCTACATCCTCAGCACTGTTCTGTTTTAAAGGAAGGCTCTTCTGAGCTTTGTATGTTTTCTCTCTATGAAGCCTTGATCCTGGGTCACTTTCTTTTTCCTTATGCACTGGGGAAGGCAAATTCGAAGGAAAATAAAATAAAATAAAATAAAATAAACAGAACAAAAGAACCCCAGCCTCCTAAATGAATTAATTGACTGAATATATTTACAGCTCTTAACTATCAGGGTTACATACCAATCACTCAAGTAGCCTCAATAGCCATATGTGCTGTCAGCTGTCAAAAGAGACTCTTGTCTCTTTAAACCCACTTCTTTGCTCACAATACCTGTGTGTAGTCTGCATTTCCTTGAAGGTAGAAGATATAATGTCCTCTTTGTCCAAGCATGAACAAGCTAGCAAAGAACAAGGAACAGAGGGAATGAGCCCGATTTTGAATGGCTGAAATCAGAAATGTGATTGGAAACAGTGTCTCTAGTTATGATGGAAGTTGTACAGGACATTGCAGCAACCAGAGGTTCTATTGCACTATAACCTTTATCTGTCAACTCACTTATGCCCTCAGAATATACAAGTGTGGCAAGACCTATAATGGCTGGTGTATCAAACTAAGTTTGTCATAAGAATGTTTTTGGGCTGTAATTAGATCAATCCAAACATCAATATGTCTTTACTAACTCTACCCACTAGTATAGGGAAAGGGGGACATGTCCAGGGGCTTGGTGGTGGCACATACCTTTAATCCCAGCACTTGGGAGGCAGAGGCAGGTGGATTTCTGAGTTCGAGGCCAGCCTAGTCTACAGAGTGAATTCCAGGACAACCAGGGCTATACAGAGAAACCCTGTCTCAAAAGAGAGAGAGAGAGAGAGAGAGAGAGAGAGAGAGAGAGAGAGAGAGAGAGAGAGAGAGATACCTCAATGTGAAGGATTTGGTGGAAAGGTAAATGGGCCTTTCCAGGAACATGCGGTAGTTTGTGAGCAGCTCTGTCTGGGTACAGTTAACTCCAGACTCTCTTCTGACATAAATGTTAATGTTGATTTCTTTCTGCTGGCTCCATGCTTATACAGATGGAGGAGAATTCTCAAAGCCTGGCTCTGCATTGTATAGGGCTTTCATGTGCCTTTGGCAGTAATGAAGATGTCATGTTTTAGGGCAGGGTAATTCAAGCATAATTGTTATGAATGAGTAAATTGGAAGAATGTAAATAGCATGAAAGTTTGTTCATGGATGCATCATAGTTCTGAAAAATCTTTGTCAGTGTTTTGAGATCTACAGTTATGTTCCACAAAGCAATAGATAATCATAGAAGGTCTGAAGAAATTCTAAGTCACATTACAGAAGTACTAATGGCTGAACATAAGTTTATAACATATATATATATATATACCCTGGCATTTCTTTTTAATATAGTATGGAAAAGTTAAATATAATTTACTCTGTTAGTAAACACACACAAAAAACAACCCTGTACTCAAAGCAAGCATATGTTTCCAGAAATTATGAAATGTATATTCATGAGATCATGGTATATGGCAGACAGCTCAGAATTGCTTATCTCCTGAGTTTTCACTAGAAATCAGATTCTAAGAGCTAAATTCTAATTAATATGTATTAATTAAAATTTGAAATAAAGTAGTAACAACTCCATATGCAAGACCTGTTCATAGTAAGTGAAGCTACAAATTATGGACGGTATATTTCCAAGGGAAATTATGAAGAACATTTTTGTAGTAAGTTAAATGCCTGTTTATTCTGAATGAAAATGAAGCAAAGTATCACACATATCACAAGAGAGATATGAATATTGATTTAAACTTGTACAAGAAGAATCTTGTAAAGGAAACATCACATATGGTCAGGCTGGTTAAACATTAAATATGAAGTATTTATGTGTGGTTTTCCAAAAATTTATCACTAATATCAAAACTACACTGCAGCAAATCTAGAATTTGGTCTCTTCTGTTAAAACACCAAATTTCTTAGAGTTCACCTGTACTTAAAGAGAATTCATTAGTCTTTCTTCACTGTTTATAAAGGAAACTACCCTAGGAAATGAAGGATGTGTATGAGTAAGATGAATCCCTGTTCTGTGTGTTCTCTTTTGTGGGTGTTAACATCTTGCCACTGAGTGACAACTTTATAACTTTCTATATTTCCCTTTGTAGGCAGACCCAACGGTTCTACTCACTACTTGGAAGCCAATGATATTAAGAAAGTAAAGTATGTAAAAAATAACGTTTATTCAGGGGTCCACACTTTGAGAAAATGGCAGAATAACATGCTCCATCACCCAAAAAGACTTTCTTGGACTCAAATACATGACAGACCTATTTAGGAGACATAAAGTGGGGAGGGATGAGTTCAAATTAGCAAGGATCCTGTAGGGTGAGCCAGTATTTTATGGTTTGTGTCTTTCTTTCTTGCTTTTTTCTTGTTCTCTCTCCTCTCTCTCTCTCTCTCTCTCTCTCTCTCTCTCTCTCTCTCTTTCTTTCTTTCTTCCATTCTTTTCTTTAGTAGAGCATCACCATCAACCTGGGCCACTTAAAGCTACTTCTTATAATTCTTTTGCAAGTGCATTTCTTTCTTTCTTTTTTTTTTTTTTTTTATTTTTAAAGTTTAATTTCATTGTGATTAGAAAAGTTACATGATTTCCACAATAGATGACAGAAGCCTGATATAGCTGTCTCCTGAGAGGCTCTGACAGTACCCGACTAATACAGAAGTAGAGGCTCACAGCCATTCATTGGACTGAGTACAGGGTCCCCAATGAAGGACCTAGAGAAATGACCCAAGGAGCTGAAGGGTTTGCAGCCTCTTAGGACGAACAACAATATGAACTAACTAGTACCCTCAGAGCTCCCAGGGACTAAACCACCAACCAAAGAGTCCACATGGTGGGACTCATAGCTCCAGTAGCATATGTATAGCAGAGGATGGCCAAATTGGTCATCAATGGGAGGAGAGGCCCTTGGCCCTATGAATGTTCTATGCCCCAGTGTAGGGGAATGCCAGGGTCAGTAAGCAGGAGGGGGTGGGGTGGTGAGCAGGAGGAGGGAAGAGGGAACAGAGGTTTGTTTTAGTTTTTGTTTTTTTATTTTATTTTATTTTATTTTATTTTATTTTATTTTTTCTCTCTTTTTTTGGAGGGGAACCTGGAAAAGGAGATATTGTAAATAAAGAAAACATCTAATAAAAAAAAAGTTACATGATTTCAATTTATCTGAATTTGTTAACATTTAAAAACATATTTTAAGTAAATAGAATTAAATCACATTCTTGTTTCCCTTTTGTACCCCAACTCTTCCAAGAGACACCCCCTTCAATACCTACAATATCTTCTTTTGTCAAATTCTTTAAAATTTATAAAATATTATAACAATAAAAATGAGTATTATAAAAGTTGTTTGATATAAAACAACAATCAATATAACAGTCTTATGTAGATGCTTGTCTACAGCAATAGTGAAAATACATATGTTTTTCTCAATATAAATTTTAAATAACTCCAAACATATTAACTGTATATTTCAAAATAATGCATCACTACTAGTATTTTCTTAAATGAACATAAATACATAAAATCTCTTTGTTTGTTTGTTTATTTTATATTTAATAGAACTTAAAATTTGGTTCTTACTGTGGTACAAACCCAACATAAGAACAATTTTTAGACATTGGATTTCATTGTAATAAGGCTGTACTTCAATGACTCTCACATCACCAAAGGATTTTACCTCCATCATAGCTAAGCTGAGAGTTGACAGTTCTGCTGTGCCAAGGAATGAATTGTAGGCACAATTTTTGGATACAGACTTCCTGCTATGGTCAATGCTATTTGACTTGAGTGAATAACTTTACTCTCAGCCCACAGAGAACAGGTTACATTCATTTAAGAAATGGTGTATATATTAAGATGGTCTATCAATAAAGTCATTCACCAACTGTTTCAACGAACAATGATTCTGCTTGGAAGGTGGCACAGACATTAGGTGAAGGTAAGAATCTGGTTCATTGGCTGTCATAATTTGGAAAAGCATTCATCTCAGAGAAAGAGTAACTTATAAAGTCCTCTTCTTCAAAGTTGATACAATAGTTACAAACATCAAGCAAAGTATTCAGTCTCACTCTTTGTTGTTCTCTTACAAGCCACCTCCCAAGTTAATTGGCTACTTTTCTTTTGGTTGTATAAATTCTTTTGAAATATATAAGCTGTTCTGAAAACCATAGTATAGTAAAAACATGAAATAAACAATACTACTAATAGAGAGGCTGAGATAAGAACAGCAACATTTCAAGACCCTTATGTTGTACACAGCAAGACAATGTCACATACAAACAAGCTGAAAGTGGATATAGATTGTACAATATTGTACCTATTTCTCCAGTTACCAATTAGAGAGACCATTGGATGACAGTCAACAAATTTCTAATTCCTCATATTTTTGGATTTCAATCAACGAGGATTTGTTGGTAATATTAATTTTCATATTAATATAACCAAGAAAAAGTAATTGTTATTTCCTGTTATTTTTGTTGTAAGAGGTGGATTACGTTTGTGTGAGTTTGTTAAAAGATTACTTTCTTACTTCTTCTAGGGTGTAGTTTTGCTCCTTATGTTGATGTTTTCCATCTATTATCCTTTGTAGGGCTGGATTTGTGGAAAGATATTGTGTAAATTTCATTTTGTCATGGGATATCTTGGTTTCTACATCTATGTTAATTGAGAGTTTTGCTGGGTATAGTAGCCTGGGCTGGCATTTGTGTTCTTATAGGGTCTGTATGACATCTTCCCAGTATCTTCTAGCTTTCATGGTCTCTGGTGAGAATTCTGGTGTAATTCTGATAGGCCTGCCTTTATATGTTACTTGACCTTTTTCCCTTATTGCTTTTAAAATTCTGTCTTAGTTTAGTGCATTTGGTGTTTTTATTAATATGTGACAGAAGGAATTTCTTTTCTGGTCCAGTCTATTTGGAGTTCTGTAGGCTTCTTGAATGTTCATGGGCATCTCTTTCTTTAGGTTAGGGAAGTTTTCTTCTATAATTTTGTTGAGGATATTTACTGGCCCATTACATTGGGAGTCTTCACTCTCTTCTCTACCTATTATCCTTAGGTTTGGTCTTCTCATTGCGTCCTGGATTTCTGGATGTTCTTGTTTAGGAGCATTTTGCTTTTTGCATTTTCTTTGACTGTTGTGTCAATGTTTTCTATGGTGTCTTCTGCCCCTGAGATTCTCTCTTCTATCTCTTGTATTCTGTCGGTGATACTTGCATCTATAACTCCTGATTTCTTTCCTAGGTTTTTTATCTCCAGGATTGTCTCTCTTTCTGATTTCTTTATTATTTCTATTTCCATTTTTAGATTCTGGATGGTTTTGCTCATTTCCTTCACTCATTTGATTGTGTTTTTCCTGTAGTTCTTTAAGGGATTATTGTGTTTCCTCTTGAGGGGCTTCTAACTGTTTACCTGTGTTCTCCTGTATTTCTTTGAAGGTGCTATTTATGTCTTTCTTAAAGTCCTATATCATCATCATGAGAAGTGATTTTAGATCTGAATCTTGCTTTTCCAGTGTGACGGTGTGTCCAGGACTTGCTATGGTGAGAGTATTGGGTTCTGATAATGTCAAGTAACCTTGCTTTGTGTTGCTTATATTCTTACACTTGCCCTGCACCATCTGGTTATCTCTAGTGCTACCTGCCCTTGCTAAATCTGATTGGAGCCTATCCTTCCTGTGGTCCTGGATGTGTCAGAACTCCTCAGAGTCAAGCTGTCTCTGATCTTGTGATTCTGGGATCGTGTGACCCTGGGCTTGTTAGAGCACTTGTGAGTGGAGCTTCCTCTGGGTATTGTGGGACTGGCCGTGGAGCTTGCACCCAAGGTCTGCTCATGGCACTAGCCCAGGAAGCAACAGGAGCCCACAAGTGCTTTTCTTCAAGTGAAACACTGTCTTAAATACTATGCAATAATTTGAAGATCAACAGATATTCTAGGATCTGAAATTGGTGGACAGAATAACGAGCAGTTAACATCCTAACTGTCATAATTAGGGTTTTACTACTGTGAACAGACATCATGACCAAGGCAACTCTTATAAAGGACAACATTTAATTGGGGCTGGCTTATAGGTTCAGAAGTTCAGCCCATTATCATTAAGGTGGGAGCATGGCATCGTCCAGAGAGGCATGCTACAGGCAGAGCTTGAGAGTTTTACATCTTCATCTGAAGGCTGCTAGAAGACTGGCTTCATGTAAGCTAGGATGACAGTTTTAAAGTCCAAGCCCACAGTGGCACACCCACTCTAACAAGGCCACACCTCCAAAGAGAGCCACTCCCTGGGCTAGACATATTCAAACCACCATAATAATCATTAAGTATTGCTTTTCTTTTGCACTTTGAATGTTGGGCAATGGGGAGGAATTTCACAAGGTTGACCTAAACAGTATGTTCCACTATTATATTTCTCTGTTTACATGAAGGACTAAGAACATATCTATGACATATGGCATATGGTCTCATTTCAATCCAATATTTTAAAACTTTGAAAACTTTTTGATAAGCTTTCTTAAATCATTAAAGATGACTTAAGTTAAAGATTAAGTCTTCCCCCCAGCCCCAGGTACACCTTCACGATATAGCTCAAACTGGATTTTCAAATGCATGCTCTTCCTGCTTCTGCCTTCCAAGTACTGGAACTCTGGTATTTATCACCACATAGGTAAAGTCTTTTTCTTCATCTTAAACGAACTGAGATTTCTAGGAACAATCACAGAAATTTTCATAGATTCACATCTCTCTTTATACAATATAGATATTAATAGTTGCTCTTGATACACTGTTACATAAAAAATACTAAATCTTCTTTGAGTTACAATTGTATGGATGTGTTATTAATATGTGTCCCAGAAGATATGTGAAATTCTTAGAAATCTAATCACACCATTGGAGTAGGTAAGAATTTTTGGAACTTTAATAAGAAACTGACTGGTTTCATATAACATATAAGTGCTATCTGAATAGCAAGTGCCAGAAAAACTAACTGAATGCCAAGGAAATGCTTTGGCAGGTTTCTGAGCAAAGTGAAGCAGGACTGAAACTGCTGAGATACATAATTTAAATTAGCTCTATAACATGTAGTCAACTCATACTAACCTATGATGATATTTATAAGAAACAGTGTCCTATGCTTCTTAATTAGCATGACGAAATTACCACTTAAAAATGACAGGGTTTTTTTTTTTTTCCAGAGGTGGAATCGGGAAAGGAGATATCATTTGAAATGTAAATAAAGAAAATATCTAATAAAAATAAATAAAAGGGAAAAAATGTAAGTTTGCTAAAGTGGAGTACTTCTGCTAAAAGTCCTTCATACGTATTTGGTTTTTGTTGACCCATTTCTCTATTGTCCTTTCTGTCTCCCTCTGTCCCACCATCAGTTAAACCTTATTTCTCAGTATTCTATTGATTCAGATCATGTTTGTTCTACTATCCACTCTTATTAAATTGTTTCAACTAAGATTGCAAGATCACAGTTTCCCAATTTGATTCTTCACAAATACTTTATTTTGGTCAAGTCTTCCCTTCATTTCCCTAACCTCTTGACTTCACTAATTGTTTGGCCCATTCTACTCCCATAGTCAACCCCTCTACTTTAATTCTACTTATATTTTACTAGTTCCCATCCATAAGTGCACCATTCCATTCCCAAACCCCTTCCAATGATGTGAATCTAGTTTTCCAACTTCCATTTATCTTTCAAGTTAAGCACACAAAACAAAAGGTCCATATATTGGAAAGTATGTGTATAATTTATCTTTCTAAGCCTGAGATGCATCATTTAGTATAATTATTTAGGTTCATCCATTCTCCTGTAAATTTCATGGTTTCATTTATTTTATATCTGAGTAATATTTCACTGTGCATATGTGTGATAGTTTCATAATCCATTACTCTGTTGACATATATCTAGGTATATTACATTTCCTAGCTATTTGTAATAGAGCAACAATGGACATGGATATGGAAGGATCTTTGTAGTAAGATATAAAGTCCCCTGGGTATACACCTAGGAGTGGTATAATTGAATCATAGGGTACATCTTTTTTAATTTTTTGAGTTCCAAAGTGGCTACCTTACATTCCCATCAAAAGTGTATGAGGCTCCCCATCCCACCCCTGCATTTGTTGTTATTTGTATTCTAGATGATGGCCCTTCTGAAAGGAGTGACATAGACTTGTCCACAGTTTTTACTTGAAGTCTACTGATGACTAAGGATGTTGAGCACGTTTTAAGTGTGTAAGTCCATATCTGTTGCTTCTTTTGAGAAATTTCTGTTTTAGTTTTTTTCACTTATTTTTACTCGGTTGTTTATTTTCTTGGGGTTCAGTTTTGTGAGTTCTTTGAATATTCTAGATAGTGTTTGTCATAGGTATAGCTGGCAAAGATGTTTTTCTCCTCCTGAGAATTTCTTCTAGACTAGGTGGGCAATTTTCTTCATGATCTTGAGTATCAATTGTAGGTCTTCTTTCCTTAGCCACTAGGCTCCTGCTTAGAAAATCCCTCCCATGACTACAAGTTGATGAGTACTACCTACTTTTTCATTTACAATTTCAGGGAATCAGGTTTATTGATAAAGTGCTTGGAAAAAATGGAGCCAAATTTTAGTGAATGGTAAAGGTCTGTTTTCATTTTCTGCACATTGAAATTTCAGGTTCTCTGTAACATTTAGCACAGACATTGTCTTTTCTTCTATTTATATTTCTGGTGTCTGAGTCGATAATAGTTGCAGTTACATAAAGTTATGTTTAGTTCCCTAGTCTATTCCATTGATCTGTGTGTCTGTGCAATGCTCCTTCACTAAGAAATGGATTATTAAATGAAAATATCAGTGCCAAGCATAGGTCTCATCCTAGAGTAGTTGTGGATCCTCAACTGAACAAAACTGATATGATGAAAATTTATGCATCTATTTACTAAAGCACTTAATAACAACATCTTTCACATGCCTGGAGGGCTAATAAACTAGTAGTTACTTAGTAGTTAAAATGGTGTACCTCAGGAGTTGGCTGTCTCTCACTGGAGAGGCTGACAATCTAGTAGTTCCTCAAATCCCCACCTGGCACAGAAAACCTAGAGCCTCTCTTCAGAGCCACTAATCCTTAGTCTATTACGAGAGCATGGAAGTTCTGGTTCTGATATCAACAAGGAAAGGAGCAGCATCAGCAACAAGTTAATCAACCCAGAACAAGGAGGAACACCAAACAAATGAAGAGAGACTAATCCTCCTGCTGCTAAGCCCTTGTTTATCTGGGCTCCTATGACAGGAGCCATCTGCATGGCACTTCCCACATCATTTAAGGCAATCATGACAGTTCTTCAATTCCCCATTCAGCTTAGTCCTAATTTTTGGCAAGAGGATATTAAAACCAATTATATATTTCTGAATTGTTGCTCAGAGAGGATCCAAAGACTTCCAAAACAAAACAGGCTATTGCCATTACCCTTAGTAAGACCCTGCTGTTTAAAATACCACACACCCTTCTTTGTAAGAAAAAAAAACAACCAACTGTATAGTAACTAGTAATTTCTCCTTGATAGCTAGCTTTTGTTGTGACAAAGTTTCTACTCAGGCTACTAAAGGAGAAAAAAATATCAATGAGTCTCATCTAGTATTGGATACTGCATGCTCTGATACTACTCTGCCAGGTAAGATGTGCCCACTGATACATTAGTGGGAAGACTGTTTATGGAGTAAACAATTGTTATCAGGTCATGTATGCTCCACAGGAGAGACTCATATCTAGTACTGTAAATATGGTCAAAATCTTGACTGTGGTAGTTACAGGCTTTGAAGGAGAATGACCGATGAACTGAACATTTATGTGATTAAACTGTTATCTAAGTATTTATTATATGCATAGACTTGTGCTGTCATCAACTTTGGTGAGAGAAACTTTTTATTATATTGAAAAGTAGCTAATGAAGAAATGAATTGTTGTTCAAACTGCTAAGCATAAACAATAGTCAGCATTCCTTTATAGACAGGAGGGTCATCTATATCACTCTGTCCCAAAACAGAATGCTTTGTGAAAGAGGGGGCAAAAGGAATGTAAGAGCCAGAAGATGGGGAGGAATGCTTTGGAATACTGTCCTCTTACATGGCTATTGTGCACACATAATCACAGTAGTACTTACCTACTTAAAACCTGCATACAGTTGGACCAGCTAAAAAGCCCAGCATGGAGACAGAAGAGACTCCCAAGGTGCTACTCCTACTTAGGGAACTATTGGCAGCTGATAACTGTTTTAGGGTAATGCCTGTTTGGGGAATCATGTCTTCATCAGGGTTTCTCTTCCTGCACAAACATCGTGACCAAGAAGCTAGTTGGGGAGGAAAGGGTTTATTCAGCTTACACTTTCCATATTGCTGTTCATCACCAAAGGAAGTCAGAACTGGAACTAAAATAAAGTAGTTCAGGAAGCAGGAGCTGATGCAAAGGCCATGGAGGGATGTTGCTGGCTTGCTTCCTCTGGCTTGCTTAGCTTGCTTTCTTATAGAACCCAAGACTACTAGCCCAGAGATGGTACTACCCACAATGAGCCCTCCCCTCTTGGCCACTGATTGAGAAAATGCCTTACAGCTGGATCTCATAGAGGCATTTTCTCACCTGAAACTCCTTTCTCTGTGATAACTCCAGCTTGTGTGACATTGACATAAAACCAGCCAATACAGATCACTTTTCTTTTTGAGTGTGACCACTGGAACATGCCACTGTTCATGCCTCTGTAGATAACCACATATCCATGTGTATATGGACAATACTAGTTAGACTAAAGAGCTAAATAAGTAAATAAACAAATAAATAAGCAAATAAATAAACAATAAGGGAGTACACAAAGTTAGAAGGGAGTTATCATCCAGGCATGGTGGTTCATTCCTTTAATTGCAGCACTCAAGAGGCAGAGACAAGCTGATCTCTGTAAATTCAAGGACAACCTGGTCTACAAAGCAAGTTCCAGGATAGCCAGAAATACAGAGAGAAATCCTACCTCAAACAAACAAACAAACAAAAACAATTAAACAAAAGAATAAGAGGAGGAAGAAGAAGGGAGATGTCATAGGAGGTTTTTGGAGGGGAGCTGGAGGGGGAGGAGAAAAGTATAAAATTTTTAAAAATGTGATTTTTTAAAAAATAAACAATGTAAATTTTGAAATATTTTAAAAGATTGCATTTTATATGAATATTGACTGCTTCAATACCTATATAAATGCTTAGTTGTTTCTGAGGTCTTAGAACTGCATTTACCACAGGTTCTGACTTCCATAATTCATCATAGAGATGACAAAATGGTTTGAATATGGGAAGTATAGGAATGCTAGGTATTACAAAACTACCAAAATATTTAGCAGTTAAATATTTGAGTTTTTCCTCCCTACAGTCCAGAGAAAGCAATTAAAATTTCAAATGGTATACTTCAGTACCTAATGTGCCACTGTCGTGTTTATGGAAGGGCTTCAATCTCTGTCCTCATGGAGATAGGAACTATATAAACATGCTATTGTAGTAGTATATCTTGCCACTGCTATAGGAGTAATTCAGTAGAGCTAATACTGCAGTGGTAGGTGAAAGCATATTTAATCATGTTGGCTTTGGTTCTTTTTCTGTCTCTGTGTGTGCTGTATATATATGTTCATTTTGGCTGTATACTCATGTGAATGAAGGGTCTTGTGCATGGGGGGAAGCCATAGGCCAATGTCAAATGTCTCCCTTGATTGCTCTCCATTTTCTTTGTTTGGAATAGTTTCTCACTTAACCTGTAACTCATTGATTCTCACAGACTTACTGGCCAATGACTTCATGGATCAGCTTGTCAGGGACTAAAGATGCATAGTGCTACACCCAGCTATGAACATTATGGCCTTCCCACCTTCATTTGTGTTTTTCTGAAAAGGTTGGAAAGATCATTGCAATTTGAAAAATTAAACTTGGCAAGGGCAATTTAATCAATTTGATTGTTATACCTATAACAGCTTCATCACTGACCTTGACTATGCATGGGTGGAAAATTCTCCTTCAACCCTCTCATTCATTGATAACTGAATCAGTGAAATCAGCAGCAGAGTGTACAGCTAGATTACATGAGAAGAGATACAGAATGCAAGAAAATGAATATCTACAGGTCCAGTGAGCTTTATCTTATACACCCTTGAAATGGAAGATAGGAAATGAGGTATGATTTCAAGTGAGGAGAGAGCATGTGATCTGGAGAAAAGATGAATGAGTCCTCAAAGCACAGGTGATAAGGCAGAGTGGTATCTTCCTCAAGTTTCCTCTCTGTGATCTGAGCTAATCTTTGCTGCTAGGTAAAACTCCTAGGGAGATGACTCAGGACAACTGAGTTCCTTTGGGAGCAACCTTCTTTCTGCAGCTAACAGGAGTTCAAACAGAGCCTCTCCATTTCTCACTGTGCTGCACAAACCTAAATGTCTAGCCCCTCAAATGGGCTTCTCTGCCTAGTTATGGTCTCTGGTTGTTGGTGTTTCTGTTAAGTGCACTTTGGTCTTTTGGTGTTGGCATCCTTTTGTCTTGAACTCTGCTGAGAACTGCTAGAGAATCCAGAAGCCAACACCTCACACCTGCTGTGCCCAGATCCCTGCTGTGCCGGATCAAAGCCACAACCTGCTCGCTGATCCTGCTATCCAGAAACAGACCTGCTGTTATCTTTGCTGTTTGAAGTCATTTGTTTATTGTAAACAAATCACCTTCCTGAGAGTCACCTTTGTGTCTAGAAGCTATATTTACTTTATGCAAAATTGTGCTCTTTGTGTGGTTCCACACTGTGTATCTCTGATTATTTAAGCCCAGGTTCCCCAAAAGTAAAGGGTGCCCTGATGGACTCTACTTGGCGTCTTTGTTCTTTTTTGTGCCTGCTCTTCTCTATAGGTCCAGTGCAAGCTCCAGCCTGAGGTGACCCACGGACCCCGAATAGTAGCGCTGGCCGGACTTATCATTTTGGTAAGATTCTAATACTAGTCACACTAACATATCATTTTCTCCTCTTTAATTTTGTTTTTAATTTTTTTTTTACTTAAACCATGACCTATTCACTGCTAACAGTTATCCCAATACTGCAAAATATTTGTTCCAAGTTTTTTTCAGGAATAATGAATTTTATTGGATATTTTATTTATTTACATTTCAAAGTTATCCCCTTTGCCAATTCCCCCTCCCTGAAATCCCCTATGGTATCCTCCCTCTTCCTGCTTCTGTGAGCTTGTGCCCCCCACCTACCCACCCACTCCTGACTTCCCACCCTCGCATTCCCCTACAGTGGGGCATCAAGCATTTACGGGACCAAGGGCCTCTTCTCCCACTGATGCTCGACAAAGCCATCCTCTGCTACATATGCAGCTAGAGCCATGGGTCCCTCCATGTGGTGGTTTAGACCCTGGGAGTTCTGTTTGATTGGTATTGTTCTTCCTATGAGGTTGCAAACCCCTTCAGCTCCTTCAGTCCTTTCTCTAACTCCTCCATTGGGGACCATGATCAGTTCCATGGTTGGCTGTGAGCATCTGCCTCTGTGTATGTCAGGCTCTGGTAGAGCCTCTCAAGAGACAGCTATATTAGGCTCCTGTCAGCATGCACTTTTTGGCATCCACAATAGTGTCTGGGTTTGGTAACTGTGTATGGGATGGATTCCCAGGTAGAGCAGTCTCTTGATGGCCTTTCCTTCAGTCTCTGCTCCACACTGTTTCCTTATTTGCTCCCATGAGTATTTTGTTCCCCTTTCTAAGAAGGACCAAAGCACCCACACTTTGGTCTTCCTTCTCTTGAGCTTCATGTGGTCTGTAAACCGTATTTTGGGTATTCAGATTTGTGCTAATATCCACTTATCAGTGCATGCATACCTTATGTGTTCTTTTGTGATTGGGTTACTTCACTCAGGATGATTTTTTCAGTTTCCATCCATTTGCCTAAGAATTTCATTAATTCATTTTTAAAATAGCTGAGTAGTACTCCACTGTGTAAATGTACCACATTTTCTTATCCAGGAGTACAGAACTAAACAAAGAATTCTCAACTGAGGAAATTCTAAAAGTTGAGAAACACCTAAAGAAATACTTAACAAAAACTAAAACAAATCCCTGTTCCCTCCCCTCTCCCCCTGTTCACCACCCCATCCTACCCCTGCTTACTGGCCCTGGCATTCCCCTACATTAGAGCATAGAACCTTCATAGGACCAAGGGCCTCTCCTCCCATTGATGACCAACTTGGCCATCCTCTGCTATAAATATGCTGCTGTAGCCATGAGTCCCACCATGTGTACTCTTTGGTTGGTGGTTTAGTACCTGGGAGCTCTGAGGGTACTAGTTAGTTCATATTGTTGTTAGTTGTTGGGTTTTTTTATTATTTTATTTATTTATTTTGGAGGGGAAACTGGGGAAGGAGATATTGTCAATAAAGAAAACATCTAATAAAAAAATTATTTAACATCTTTAGTCACCAGGTGTATTAGTCAGGATTTCTATTCCTGCACAAACATCATGACCATGAAGCAAGTTGGGGAGGAAAGGGTTTATTCAGCTTACTTCCACACTGCTGTTGATCACCAGAGGAAGTCAGGACTGGAACTCAAGCAGGTCAGGAAGCAGGAGCTGACACAGAGGCCATGGAGGGATATTCCTTACTGGCTTGCTTCTCCTGGCTTGCCCAGCCTGCTCTCTTATAGCACTCAAGCCTTCCAAGCCCAGAGATGGCACCACCCCCAAGGGGCCCTACCCCCTTAATCACTAATTGAGAAAATGCCCCACAACTGGATCTCATGGAGGCACTTCACCAACTAAAGCTCCCTTCTCTGTGATAACTGCAGCCTGTGTCAAGTTGACACACAAAACTAGCCAGTACACCAGGGAAATGCAAATCAAAACAATCCTGAGATTCTATCTCATACCAGTCAGAATGGCTAAGATCAAAAACTCAGGTGACAGCAGACACTGGCAAGGATGTGGAGAAAGATCTCTATTGTTGGTCGGCTTGCAAG
>JADRCD010194157.1:0-5000 GCA_019843815.1 Montemys delectorum | reverse complement strand
CGGATCGATCATTCTCCAGCATTTTCATGAGTTGGTTCCCATCAGAATCCGTGAGCTATCCTCCTGCCCAAGACGTTCTCTTGGCTACTTTTTCCTGCTAAAAGGAGAGGAATCCTCCAGGAGAGATGAGACAAGGGTGTTAACCAAGTGGCAGCCTCTGAATACAGGCTCGCCAGGTCCAATTCAAATGACCAAATAGACAGAGCAAGCTCACTCTGCGGGCATGCTCTGAAGAATGTGGGTCTCACAGCTGTCTCTTGCAGTGGTTGGAAGTGGCTGTCCAGCTCTTCAGTGATGTGTACTTAGCTACACTGTTCACTACTCTTTTTCCCTCTGGGAACACAGGAAGAACAGTGTTTGAAGAGCCGCCTGTGCTCTTGAAAGGCTTTCTCTAGTGTGACTTTCCTTCTTAGCATCTCAGCAGTGTTTGCCATGCAACCCAATCAATTCACTAAATTAAATATACGCTGTGTGAGATGTGAGCACAGAAAAACCTGCTGGGAGCAAAATAAATGCAGAGTGAGATATATAGTCCTTCCTTCTAAACAAGCCCCAAAGCCGCCGTCCTGGGTTTGACACTTTTTGACACCCTGCTCATAATCACGACAGTATTCAAAAGCATACTAATGATTGAGAACTCAACAGAAAAAGAAAAATCCCAAGCACAGGCTGTCCTGGGTTTCCATTGTCAATTGTTCTTTTGGTGGTGTTTGTTTGTTTGTTTGTTTGTTTTCTTTTTTCCTTTATCCTTATTCTTTTCTTTTCTTACAGAATCCAAAGCTATCAGATTAAAAGGAACTACATCTGAGAAAATTCTTCTAGAAGATTGGCCTTTAGGCAAGCATTTGGGGCATTTTCTAGGAGAGCCTTGCCCTTGTGGGTGGTCTGGGCAGGTGGTATGTTAGAAGGCAGGTTGAGCAAGCAGTAAGCAGAGTTTTTTCCACAGCCTCTGCATCAGTTCCTGCTGCCAGGTTCCTGCCTTGAGTTCCTACCCTGACTTCACCTCAATTATAGACTATAATATGGAAGCCAAACAAACCCTTTCTCTCCCCCAAGTTGCTATTGCTCATGGTGTTCTATCATAGCAAATAAAAACCTTAACTAAGATTTTGTGCTAACGCAATATTGATTAAAAGGAACTAAAGAGTTTCTGGGCTGCATTAGGTAGCTTTGATGAATTTCCCAGCACTCCAGCTTTTTAGCCTTGCCGATAGCATAGCCTTTAGAGCTTAGCTCAGGCAGCACAGCCTACAAACTAACCTTCACCACAGCATGCTCCATCACTCATCACTCCCAAAGGAGCCAGGCGGCACAGGAACTCCCTGTTGACCGTTTTAAAGCAGTGCCCATATTGTTAGAAAGTGTGTTCTGAGACCACTGTAGGAAGAGGCTCTCCCATCATGTCTGTGAGAAGTTTTTGCTGTGTGTGCATTTTATTTTGAGACTCAAGAAGCCCATGGATGCCTAAATCTACATTCTCCACAGAGTCTGGTCCCCTACAGAACACTAAGAATTAAATATTAAGCAACTGTAATAATGTTAATATCCATGATGAGTGTCTGAAGTTTAATGTTTAATTCTTGCAAACCTCCAGAGGGTTTGGCTCCTCAGCCTTCCGTTGTTACACCTTCCGATTGTATCGCTTACGTGGAAACACTTGCCTTGAGATAATAATGTAGCTTAATCCTCAGAACAACCTGTCTGTGGGGCATTCTTGGCTTTATATTTTTGCAAACGAGGTCCAAGAGATTGGTTTACTTGTCTAAATCTTACAACTAACTAAATGCCAAGGCCAGGAGTTGAACAGCGGCATTGGGGATCTGAAATCTCATCTTTCAGGGCAGCCAGACACATTGCTACTCATGAGACTCAATCTTCAAAGACTACTTCAGGAAAAGAGCAGCGGTGTGTGTGTGTGTGTGTGTGTGTGTGTGTGTGTGTGTGTGTGTGTGTGTTCGCATGCACACATGTGCATTCAAAGGGCTAAATACCAGAAGAGGGCATCAGATCCCCTGGCTCAGTCACAGGTTGTGTGCACCTTGACACTGGTGCTGGGAACCCCACCCAGACCTACAGCCAGAGCAGGAAAAAAAAATCTTAAACAGGGGCCGGCCGTCTCTCCAGCCCCTTGGCTTCAGTTTTTAAAACCAAGCATTTAAAGCTCTTGGAGTGATTTTGAAGTTGCTGTAGTGGAGTGGAGCCAGGGTTATCTGAAGCTGTTCCAGCGGTCAGGAGTATTGACCCATTTCCACCAGCAGGGGGCAGTTGGCATTTCTCTATTCGTTTCTTGGTATGTTGTAGAAGCAAAGAGGGCCCTGGCTGGCTACCACAGCTGCCCAAATTGGGTAGACAAAGGGTAACAGAACACAGTACACCAGCTGAGGGGGTGCTGTTGTGGTTGTTTTGTAAACAGGCTCCCTCTCTTACTTATTTTGAGAATTTCATACGTGAACCTCTCTCCCTCTCCATCCCCTGCCATTTCCTCTCAGATTCTGGTTTTTATTATTATACACACACAGACACACACACACCCTACTGAGTTCATCTAGTGTTGTTCATTGGTGCAGTGTTTAGAGCTGACCACTTAGGGACCTGCCCCTGGGGAACAGCTATGCTCCCTCTCTCGGCAGTCACTGATGTCTATAGCTCTTCATCTAGGTGTGGAGGCCTTCTGAGATTTCCCCATCCATGCCAACATTTCAGTTGAGGTAGTCATTATCCAGGTCTTGTTTAGATGATCGTATTGTTGAGATTTCATGAATGTGTCCTGTCGTGTTGGTAGATAGAAGTTACTGCCTAGCCACAGGCATTTAAAATAGCCTCTCTTGTATCTCAGGCTAGCCCGGAAGTTACTGTGCATCAGAAGATGGCCTATTGCTGAGATTTCAGGTGAGCACTGCCAAGTTCCATTTGTGCAGTGCTGGGGATTGAACCCAGGACTTTGAGCATGCCTGGCAGGCACGCTTCCAACCCATCGTTTCAACTTAGCCTCAGCTTAGTGTAATTCTTGAAAGTTCTTGTGAAATCCTTGACAATGCTGTCCAGTAGAACACATCACAGCACTGTACTGGGTTTCTTTCCAAAAACCTAGATACATTTTATCAACTGTGAGGAAAAATTTCAAGATTGCGCTATTCAACTTTGTTATCCAAGATGAGGAAAGTGGCTTAAATGTGTTACTAAGTATTATAAATCCTGTTTGTACTTGTCTTTCATAATCGAGAAACGCAAGGTCTGTGAAGGAGGCTGACGACAATGGTCTGTTCATGTTCTAGACACACGCCTTTTCCCTCCATTGCATAAAAGCTGCTGAATAAAGAAAATCACAGATTTATATCATTCTGGGCAGCTGAGTTATGATTCAGTAACAAGTCAGTCAAGGCTAGGGAAATGGCTGAGAGCCTGGTGGTGTGATTATTATGAACAGCGGTGGAATGTAAGAAACACAAGGAAAAGAAATGGCCTCCAGAAGCAATGTGTACGTGCAGCCCCACAGCTCTGTGCAGAGGGCCTCCCCGGGGCCTTGACCTTCTTCCACATCTTCAGCCCCTAACACTTTGCTTTCCCTCGTTCTCCAAATACAATCAGGAAGATGGTAAAACTGAATGCTGATGAACATGCCACCATGCCCTGTTTTGTCGTTGCTGTAGTTGTTACTGTTGGGTTTTTTGGTTTGGTTTCGTTTTTTTTGGGTTTTTTTTTTGTTTTTTGTTTTTTTTTTAAACATGGGTTTTGGGAATCAAAGCCAGGCCTTCATGCTTAAAAGGCAAGCACTTCACTGACCAAGCTGTCACCTCCAGCTGCTCCTTGGAATGCCAAGGTGATTCCAGTAGCTCAGGGCCCTTTGTCCCAGATTATAAGTAGATCTGAAGCCCAGGCTTTGCCTGCCTCCTAGGGAAACCTTAGCCGGCCTGTGAAATAAGCTTGTAAGTGGGTGGTTAGCAGCGGAAGGGATGAAGGTTTATTACAAATTTGTCTTCCTTGTGGGGACATCTCAAGAAAGAGGAACAGATGCGGGGACGGTTAGAGAAGGGCGACAGAGGGAGGGTGACTGGACTTTTATGGAAGATAAATGACTCCTAGAAGAATGGAAAGGAGACAGAATACCTGCTTTAGGGTCAGTTTGGGCAGGGTGTTCTAGCATCCTGCTTCTCTTCTCCTCTGTGACAGGAGACAGTCACTTTACATTCTGCCTGGGCAGGTGTCCCAGCACCTTGTGACAAGAATTAAGCTCCAACTCATGAAATCCCCAGGGAGGGAATTTTGACAATTCAGTCCTATTTTTAGAATTCTAAAAAAGCCACTTGTTTATTTATTGTGTGTGTGCGCGTGTATGTGTGTTTGTACAGGTATGTGCATGCACATGACCCTGCACACACATACACAGGGCAGAAAACACCTTGCTAGAACCAGTTCTCATCGCCTATAATATGTGCTTCCTGGGAATCGAACTCGAGTTATCAGTCTTGGTGGCAAGCACCTTCGCCCAGTGAGCCATCTTGCTGGCCCCAATGCAACGCTTTTCATAGAATCCATCTTTAGTTAATTAGAGAAGTTTAGAGGAAGTCTGTCCTTAATGCCTACGGTTTCTCAGTTGCCTCCGCTTCAGAACAATGCAGTGAGGTGTATTGTGACCTGGCCCCTTTCGTCCATCTCACAGAGAACTCGCTGCTGTATGTCCCTGTGTTAGTCACTCAGTACTAGAGTAACAAAATCCCACCAACTACTGTGGTGCATGTGATAGGAACTTATTCCTTGCAGTTCTAAAAGCTGAGTTGGTCAAGTTCCAAGTGCTTGCTGGGAGTTTGTATCCTCAGACGGTCTGGTCTGCCTTCCTGTTCAGGGAACCCTTTGTCCCAGGAGATAGCTGCCTCTCTGGGGTGTCTCTGGGAAGCATTCAACCTCTATCATATCAGAGTTCCCCACACTTGCCCTTGATCACCCCTAGTTCCTCTCCACAGGATTCATCTCCCCATTTAGGAGGGGCACCAATGCTCAAA
>JADRCD010194156.1:9210-36679 GCA_019843815.1 Montemys delectorum | reverse complement strand
TGTGTGTGTGTGTGTGTGTGTGTGTGTGTGTGTGTGTGTGTGTGAATTAGTGTGCACTAACGCACGTGTGAGTGCCTATAAAGGACAGAAGACGGTATCTGGTTCCCTTAAAACAAGAATTACGGGCAGTTGGCGTGGCCTAGTATAGAGGCTGGGAACTGCACTCTGGTTCTCTGTAGGAGTTCGTAAGGTTCCTAACCACAGAGCCTGCTCTCCAGCCTCTAAGATTTGTTTTTAACACCAGCAAAACAGTGAAGATGAGGCCATGTTCTGATTCCTGCTGAGACTTGGGGGTGAGGGAGGGGTCTTTTTAATTCTGCCCTCAAGAGTGCAGCTTGCCAAGTGCCCCGGTCAGAGAAAGGGACAGGTGTTTCTTTTCCCTAAGGGAGGCCCCTCAAGTAACATCTGCTTAACCTTCTCGTTATGTTGCTAGCTCCAAAGTCATGTCACCTACACAGCCCCGTACCTGTACAGAATTAAAACAGAATTAAAGAGTTGCCAGAATCGTCCAGGGGCAAGGCACAGGTCCCTTGCTGAAACCAGCTGAGACAGCCCCGTGCTGTTCCAGGCACCTCCTCGCTGCCAGGGGGTGGGTGAGACAACCACTGGACACCACGCGGATAATGGCTGAGGAAAAATTGGATGATTTCATGGCAGCAATCAACCCTAGGTTGAAAAACAGCGCAGGTGCCAGGCTGCCTGCTTCTAGCCTACTGGCAAGCTCACCTTTGAATCCAAAACGCAACTAATACCGTCGGAGTTTGGTTTGTTCCTTCCATAGCTTGCTCTGCTTGTTAAAATGTAGTTCAGGTTCTGTATTATTTAGCATTGCCTCGCTG
The DNA here is from genome assembly GCA_019843815.1 of Montemys delectorum. NCBI lineage: Eukaryota > Metazoa > Chordata > Mammalia > Rodentia > Muridae > Montemys > Montemys delectorum. Next base: position 35,840 of record JADRCD010194156.1, on the reverse strand, counting down.
CTGTGACAAAATACTCGACAAAAGCAACCTAAGGAAAGAAGGGTTGATTCGGGCTCATGGTTTGAAGGGATATAGTCTATCATCATGGAGAAGCCACGGCAGGGGGAGCCGGCAATAGGAGCATGAAGTAGCTGGTTACTCCTGGTCAGGGTGCTGGGGAAAATGAATGCTGGTGCTCCATAAGCCTTCTCCCTTTTGTTCATTCTGGGTCTCAGCTCTTGGGATGTTGTTCCCTGTATTCAAGGTCTAGCGTCCCCCTCTTTGAGTTAAACCTCTCTGGAAATGTCATGGACAACCTTTGAGAGTTTCTCTCGCCTACACGAGTGATTCTAAATCCTGTCAACTTGGCAAGGAATATCAACAATCAATCATGTTGAAATGAAGTGACAGAGTATGTGACAGAAAGCTTTACCATAAACGTCTGTACTTATCTCACTATAAAGTTAAGGAAGTGAGAAGTTAACATAACATGGTGAATCCATACTCGAATCAACACTAAGGGTCTTAAGCAGCAATGCACAGAAATAGTTTTCCTTCGAGGTAACATTTCAGAAATAAATAGTAAGTGGATAGCCACAGAGACGTTCAGTTCATCAGTCAAGGTCAGGCCGCCCCATCCTGGCATTCTTAAAGAACTTGCATTTTGCATTTTCTCTTGAGGGTCGTTTTTTTATTGTCTAAATTCAAAACAATGTTTCTTTCAGAGAAACTGAAAAAACACTGTGTGAGGTAGAGTGGGGGCAGTCATCTTGATGGATGCTGATCCCAACTCGTTATTTAATGGAGTCTGCTTTGTTTTCTCCTCATTTTTATCATAATAGACAAACCAGAATTACTATTCTAATTGATGCTTTATCTTCCCAGGACTCAACCTACAAACACACAAAACCGCTTTATACATCTCACATCACTGGATCTTTCTCTGCCAAGAGCTGCATGGCCAGAGGCCAGGCTCTTAACCTTCACAATCTGTTTGTGCCGCTAATACAATACAGGAAGTATGTGTGGAGAGCAGAGGAAGCCTTGGGTGTGGGAAGTCCTGGGTGAATGTGTATTGTCTGACACAGGCACAGCCATATCAAGGACCCGAAAGCCTCCAACCCATGAGATTAGCAAAGTTCCTCCTGCCCCTGGAATGGGAACCAGAGGAATAGCAAGGCTTTCCTCTGTTCCCTGTGTGGAAAATGCCCACCATAGTTTTCTCCCGCCTGGGTGTTTCCAGCCTGAAGACTGCTCTGCCACAAAGACTGCTCCTGCCGTGGTTAGTGAAACCTGCCTCCTGGTTTATCTGTACGCAGTAACCCCACCTCCCTGTTCAATTGTTTATAATAAACATGCTGAGCTTCTGGGGTGCTGGACTTCTCCAGCAGAGACCCTATTCCAGTCAATCCCAGCTTGTCTGTGTGTCTGTGTGTTTGTTCATTTCCTCGAGAGTCTGGGTTTGTACCTGGAGCCACGCTAGATGCAGCACATAGAGATGTCCTCCACTTCTTCAGCCTGGAGACACTGTAATTCTCCTTCTTTCAGCACCCTCGGCTTTCTTTGGAAATAGCCCCCAAATGAAAACACATTCACACCAATGTAAGGGGTACCTTCTCAACAAGCCAGGCAACAGTAAGAGCCTTCATTCTTGTCTCCTGCAATCATCTAAAAAGGAATTAAGCAAAACCAAGCCACAAAGCATGTGCACTATTTGTAAAGCACAACTTAATAGAATGGATTAATGATTGGTTTATGTTTTATGAGATTGTATCTATGATCCACCTTTATTTCTTGTTGGAGTACACTGTATGAAGGTGAGTCTCTGTATATTCCGTTGTTAGCTCTCCCGAAGAGGGCTAAAGGCTGGCAGGATCCTGGTATTGCCATTTCAATGGTCCATTACCTGGTTTTCTACTTTGTAAATATTTGCTATTCCTCACTTGCCTGGGCCAATCAGAATTGAATCTAGTTGGCTGTAATACACATCTGACAGCCAATAGCTGGGTAAGAAGTGGAGGGTGAAACTCCACTTTTGGGAAGAGAAAAGGATGCCGGGAGAACAATCAGAAGCAGGAGATTTTGCAGCAGACATGGAGGTGAAAGGATGGACCAGAGTGAGCAGAGAGGTAGACTTGGTCATTTGGCAGGACTAGTGCCAATATTAGTCAGGTTAGAGTAGCTGGGAGACTGCCCAAGCAAAAGGCCTAAGCTTTACAATAATAAGCCTCTGTGTCCTGAGTTATATCACTGGCACGTCCAAGAAAGTCCCACCATAACTACTGATTCTGGAAGAGGAAGCAAACCTCTTCTCGCTTCCAGCTCCTTTATCAAATCTTGGAATGAAAACTCCTGTGAGCTGGAGAGATGGCTCAGCTAGCTGGTAAGAGCGCTAACTGCTCTTCCAGAGGTCCTGAGTTCAATTCTCAGCAACCACATGGCGGCTGATGGCCATTTGTAATGGGGATGCCCTCTTCTGGTGTGTCTGAAGACAGCAACGGTGTACTCACATACAATAAATAAATATAAATAAATAAAATTTAAAAGGAATGAAAACACCTAAAATGTTTCCTCATTCTGTAGAGCTATAGAAAATAATATGTGGTTTTTATAGTTGTTTATGTGTTTATTTATCTAGTGTATGTGCATGCCCATGCGCAGGTATGTACATGTGTAGAAGTAAGATGTTGTTGTAATATTTAATCTCAAGCAGGGTTTTCTACTCCGCCTTTGGTCATTCAGTTCCCAGATAAAAGACACACCACTTTTATATTTATAGTAAGCCTTAAAAGCACTAGAGCTGGGCAGATTGCTACCCTTTAAGCTATTAAAATCTACTTCCCCATCAATAACTCTGTGTTAGAACTTGTCATGTTCCCGCTGAGCAATTTGTAACTCCAATTGGCTAGCCATCATGGCCATCTTTTCATGACTTACCTAACCCATCCCATCTTTTCCTCTCTCCATCTTCCTGTCTCTCACCTTGTGGCCTCTGCCTCAGACTCCCAGCCCCTGAACCAAACTCTACCTATCTGTCTTCTGCTCAGCTAGAAGCTGTAGGTATCATTTTTCACCAATCAGGGATGCCTTGACAGGGCAAGGTTACATAGTGTCACCTGGTCTACCTGAGATTCTCCTCATCCCTGGGGACAACTAGGGCCAGTATTTAGCATTACAATTAATAGCAACAAACCAAACCTCAGCAGTCAGAGGACAACTTCTGAAAGTCAGTTCTCTCCTTCCACCATGGAGAGTCTAGGGATCAAATTCAGGTTGCCTTTCTTGGTTACAACAGCCCTTACCTGCTAGCCATCTCACCTGCCAGAGAAACTACAATATTTTGGAGGTGCCATGTTGTGGGTTGTCCTGATGCTGTTTGAATTCTGTGTTAATTCTGCCTCCTCAAGAAGGGTTGCCCCCAGAAATGCAGTCAGTCACGTGATCTCGTGTGAACCTTCTCCCCATTTACTGGTCAATAAAGGGTAGAGCCTGTGATTGGTCAGTGGAGGGGAAAGGTGGGACAGAACGTCTTTGAGAGTGGGGGCAGGTAGAGAGAAGAATGAGAGGGAAGGAGAGAGGATAGAAGAGGAGGAGGAAGAAGCAAGTGTGGAGCAGAACCATATGGCCAGGAGAAACTGCTAGTAGCAAAGGGTCTCATAGCTGGGGAATAAGTTAGTATAGTGCTAATTCTGCCCAACCTAGGCTTATAAATATAATAACTGGATTGTGTAGTTAATTTTACGGGATTATTGGGGTTGGAAATTACTGCAACAGTGCCATGTTGAAGTTAAACATGCCATTATAATTGCTGTTGAGGTGAATTACTGGGTTTGAGTTTCAAACATTAAGCTGGTAGAGCTTTTGAAAATTGCCAGTTTTTTCCAATGAATCTAAATATCACTCTGCCCCACATTCCAGGAAACTTTATACCCCTTCACACTCCTGTATTATTTGACTCTCATTCTCTGGTCATTTGTTTTGAGTTAAGTGCACTTGCACTTGCAAGCTAGTTCTATGTAAGTGAACTTTCCAGCATGTCTCTGATCATGCCCAGAGACCCCCAAGAAGGGCAGCAGTTAGATGATCACATAAATCCTCTCCATTTCCTCTTTCATTTCAGGTAAAAAGTATCAGGAGCTAGGACACTTCTGGTTAGGAACTACATGATGCCCATTTACTGGTCTCCAATAACTAGCAAGGAGAAAATAAAATCTACATTAGAAAAATGTTGATTATCTTTTTATCTACTATCTACTGAGTGAGTTAAACTTTGGAATGATAAAGACACTTAAAACACATTGGCTTCCACTCCACACATCTTTCTCATGGATTAGGGATTTTTAGAGGGTCATAAATTCTGGTCTACGGCCTTGAGCAAAGCAGCTACTCTTGGGGTGTTGGCTTCTTCCTATTAAATCACAGGGCTGATACACAGCTAGGCTAAGGTCCTCTAGATTCTAAGTGCTGTGACTGTATGCAGTAAATGGTCATTTTATGGAGAAAGAACTTTGCCAGGTTCTTAAAATAACCTTGCCATCACCCATCAATCAAAATTACTCTCTATGAAATCTAATTTTCACTTTCTGCCCGTGATTATTGCCAGCATACGATCATTTATTGAACCATCCCATGGTCTTTTTCTCCGCTAATATGTCTGGGGAGCACGGATCATAACCCAAACACTTCACCCTGAATATAATGGTATTATTAAGTTCAGTAGGATTTGCTGTTATAAATGAATAAATCTTGACAATATTTTATACGCTTGCAATAAAGAGCAAGCATCACACATCCCTCAGAAATGTGGGTGACAGAGAGTGATTTGGCGGCAGGAGTCCTTCAATTCAGCTAAGGCTAAACCAGATACAGAATTAAAAGGAGGCCAAGAGACATGAAATAACGCTGATGAGAAGTCTGAGCAGAGCCAGCTCATCACTTTAAGACATTTACTCCAAACCAAATGCCTCTGCTGCAGAACAAGGGAGATCATGAGGCAGACGGGAAATTCAGAAAATAACACCGCGAGAAACAGCTGCCAAGCTTTAAGGATTTTAATCTAGTCCCTAGTACAGTTTATTAAAATGTGCCAAGTGGGTATTCAAAAAATAGTCATGATAATGAGAGATGATAATGATCATCAGCGCTTCGGCGGGTGCAAGCGGAAGAATGGGCTTTAATGCCCGGTACTGTTTTTAGCTGTCTCGAACTTGCTCCATCTCTCGGGGCTAATGACGCAGCCATCTGTGCCTCCAGTTCCCATCTGCAAAACAGAGCTCATGCCGTTTCCTGCAGAAAGTGTGTGGGCTTGCTTTACTACTCTCCAGTGAAGCATCAGATATAAATACAAAGCAGGCAATAATAAGCCGAGGGAGCACGCTTCAAGGCAGAGTTCATAAATTAAAATTAATTAAGAACTTCTCAATAATATTCTCATGGCTTACGGTGGTTGATGCAAACGTTGCATTCACGTTAGATGGTTTAAGTAAATAATATGAATTACTAATAAGTAAATGAGTGCTAAGATACTTGGGCTCATTTCACTCAGTATATTTGCATATATTTCTCCAGAATATCATGAATAATTACAAATATTATAAACTGATTTCTGGAGCTAATTAGTATTATTTAAGTTAAATTTACCATAACAAAACAGCAGTGTCCCAAAAGAATAGTAATAAACTCAAAAGAAGGCATTTTTCTTCTTGGTCACCCTTAAGATACAAGGGGGAATAGAGTTCATAATAGCCCATCACTGCCTTGTTTGTATGGCAAACCGGAAGGAACAGGCTGAGCCAATCGCTGCCTGCAAAAGCCCTTGGCTCCACTCAGCAGCCACAATCTCCTCATGTCTTCAGTTTCCTTTAGTGAAACATCATTGACTTCTTTGGTTTAGTCTGATGGTGCACTCCAAAGTTCAGAAATTTTTGAACAATATTTTTTTATTTTTATCAAAATGATACATGTAGATGGATATTCATTATAACTTTTTAAAAAACTTTAAAACACATCAAACAAATGAGTCCCAGAGATGAGGACCTGCTGTCACCTGAGCTGTGCCCTCTGGCACTTAATATATTCCAACAGATCTAAATAATATACATATTCTATCTTTTGCATCATCTAGGGTTGCCTCCTGTCACAGCAGATGTCTACCACTGTCAACTCTTCCTGCTTCTCCTTCCTTCTCTCAGTAGCACCTGTCCTTGGTTAACTCAGCTTCTGGTGTTTACACTGACCTGTGCATGTGAACATCATTCACCCCAGAGAGTTAGTCCATATTCCCCCTCTCGCCTCCCATTCCCCGAAGACTTCACAGTCACCTTGTTGCTTGCTTTGCTTGGATCTCCTGTACCCGTTGCTGAGTCTTCCTGTATCTCTCAAAGGCCTCCATGTACAGCTCACTAGCAAGGCATCTATAAGTTTTATTCTTTAAAAAAATCATTTTATTAGTTCCTTCTCCCTAACTCTTTCCAGGTCCACTTCCACCTCACCAACCACTCCCAAGCTAATGGCTTCATCATTTTATTTGGAAGGGTTTTGTTTTGTTCTAATAAACCATCGAGTCCAGTTTGTACTGCCCATACACTCTGAGCCCATCCTCTGGGATGAATTACACTCTTGTTTGTGGAGTGAGATGATATATATGTGTGTTTGGCGTAGGCATTTGAGTGTATACATGCCCATACACATACATGTGCAGCTAGAAAGGGAAGCAGGGTCCTCTCAACTGGTCACCTTACTCCCTCAAAGCTGGATCTTTCACTGAACATTGAGCTAGGCTAGTGGCCAACAAGGACCAACAACAATCCTGTCTCTGCCCTACACAGTGCTGGGTTAGACGCACGTGTAGCCTCAGCTGGCTTTTTACATGGGTGTCCTCATGCCTTCTCAGCAAGTGCTATTCCTATATGTCCACCTTAGCCACCTTCCTAAAGAAGTCTAGTTCCCTTCATCTGGGCTGCTTGATTTGTGAACCTAATAGAAAGACATCCTGCCTGGAAGCTTACATGTTTCAAAACCTACTTTAATAAGGGTTCTTAAATGTTTTAACTTCCCTTCTAGCCTACCACCCACCAGAGGTAGTTGAAAGGAAAGATTAGTAGGGCAAAGGACGATGTGGCCCTATGTAGAAATAGTTTTTTGGGATGATTTTAATCTTCGTTGCCAAGATAGCAGCAGTTCAGTTCACGTGAATCAGCAGCACTAGCTCCATCCACTCACAAATACCATTCACAAATGAGCAATGGCAGTTTGATCCTGAAGATACCCCAAGGCTCTGCCAATTGGCACAAGTCTTTAGAAGCAGCAAGAAGCCACTGGAACACTACCAAAACTTTTTTGGTGTATTTTTTCTCTATGAACTCATGACAAACAATGCTCAGTGAAGAAGGCAAGGCGAACCAATGCCAGACTGTCATCAGTGAAGACCAGCTTCAGCAAAGCCCAATGAAGACCAGCAAAGAGTGGCAACACAAACCAATGCCAGCGTGTCTTCTACTGTCTATTGGGTTGTATTTATACCCTTTCCAAACATCATGTGTTCTCTAAGTGTCTGCTCTAGGAAAATATTGCCTGCCCTTTTTCCAGGCAGCATCCCGAAAAACACTATGTGTCTCTTCTCAGCAAAACATCATCTCATGTGTCTACTTCAGCAAAAACATCCTCTCATAAGGCAGTTTTTAGAAAAGGTTACATGACACAACTGAGTCTCCAAAGAAATCAAAAATTTTCACTTTACTTGCCTGTTTTCCTTGCCTTCTTTCTGCCTGGGTTCTGTTCTTGTTGTTTGTTTTGACTATTTTGTTTTGTTGTTGGTTTCGTTTGTTTGGTTGGTTGGTTGGTTGGTTGGTAGGTTTTGCTTTTGCTTTTTCGTGACTCTTGGCACTGAATGGGAAGCCACATGCATCCTAAGCACATGTTCTACTTTTTTTAGATTATAATGGCAACACCATGACAGAACAAAGGGCCATAAGGTGAAAATTACATTAACATTGATATAATGCTTTTACCATGTTGGACCTTCACAAGGTGATTAAGCCATGAGAGCAGGCTCTTCCTTTCTGAATGGAGCTACAGCCTGTGTAAAAGAGATTTCATGGGCCTAATGGGCTTGCTTTTCCTACGTCCATGATGTATGTACATCCCATACCTCCAGATAATGTAGCAACAACATGACAATCTTGGAAGCACAGAAGTGCCCTCTTCACAGAGTAGAATCTATTGACACCTTCATCTTAAACTCCCATATTCCAAAACTGAGAAATGCATTTGTTCTTCATAATTCATCCGGTCTGTGGAATCCTGTCATAGGAGCACAAGTGGACTGAGACATGTCTCAAATCACATCATTCCATCATGGACTGGTGACCTCAGCACCTTATGCACTGTCTGCTACCCTAAAGCCCCCTTCTCAGGATACCAGGGTTAACTACTGCTGTCATCAGTGATATATACCCTATAACCCCTATTTGCTTCCTCTCCTCCCCCCTTTCCTCCTCCTCCTCCTTCTCTTCTTCCTCCTTTCTCTCCTCTTCTTATAGGACAATGTTTTCTAGTGTCTTTTAGAAAGAGTACATGAGAGGTAAATTTTCTGAGAATTGATTATTTGTAAATATTTTTATTCTACCTTTACATTTGAAATCTAGCTGGATAGAGAAATCTAGATTGGAAACTTTAGTGTTCGTTCTAGCACCCTCTCCTGTAGAAGCTGTATTATTTATGGATTGCGATGAATAAAAACAGAAATAAATTTGGGATCACTAAGTTTTGATCAATACAGCTGGAAAAAGAATTTTTGTTCATGCAAGTTACATATCTCAGGAACCATGTCAGTATTTACACACACACACACACACAGCTTGAGAACTTACACAATCTCTGCTGAATGCAAATAAGACTGGGGGGTTGAGGAGAGAAGGGTATAGAATGCTACCTTCTGTGCCATTCGCCCTAGCCAAGGTCCTTGGAGGAATTCTTAAGCAACTGCACCCCTAAACAGCAGATCTTCACCAGAAAGATTTCACCACTGCCCTATAGGCTAGTATTTTTTATTTATTTATTCATTCATCTATCATTAATTCATTTAAACTTGACTATAAGAGGCTCCTGAATGCTGAGGACATGGATAGCTTTGGAGGTTTCCATACAGCCATGTTGGAGATCAGTTCCATATTTATGAAAGGCCCCAGGACTTTATTCTCTTGATTAGCTAACTGATGCCCTGGGTACAAATGAGGGAAAATACTGGCTGGAGCCTAAAGCAGAATGAATATTTTAGCTCCCAATGCTTTGTACCTGGGGAATCAGAGCTCCTTTCTACTTATTCTAAAAGCTTCCCACACAAAGGCCTTTGAAGCTGCCCTGGGAGCTAGTACTGATCTCAATTACTAATTTATTCATACACACTCCTCTTATTTACCATGATGCACTTCTCTTTGGGCCACAGAACTCTAATGTACTGCATCAGTTGTGGCATAAACCTAGTAAAATTTTGGAACTATTTGAGCGAAGGGAATCACTTTGTTACAGTGTTAGTTACATCATACCTTGGTAGACTTCTGTCTGAAAGCATTAGTTAATGCCAGGGAGGGAGATATCCTTTTTTGAAAGCCAGCAGTGTAACTACTGGTAAGTTGCCATGCTCCAGAAAATAATCCCCAACCCATGCTCATGCAGACAACCCTAATTAAAATCAGTAGGTCAGAAAATAAACAAATAAAAAAACATAAAAGTAGCTCGGAGCCTAGCCTAGTTGGGAGGAAGTGGTTATCGGGAGTCGGGGATAAGCAAGGACAACATGGTGTGAATATGATCCATTATGAAAATTTCAAAACAATTAAGATGCGGTTAAAAATATGAAAGTACTAATCCTTATCCTTCATGAAAATGTAAATTCTTTCCCCTAGAACATACCAGGTCTGTGGTGCATACCGCCCCCTGAACCCTGGATACAGGTGTGCCACAAGCTGAACATCCCAGAGTCAGAGCAATGAGGGGCTCTTCTCTCCAGTCCCATCAATCAGACACAATCGTGAACATCAGTAGAGATGCAGTGCTACAGGTGATGGACTTGAGCCCCCTTTTCTGTAGATAGGTCATGAGTTTGTATGTGACTCCTGACTCCCTCTGTATGTTCTGTTCTCCTTCTGTGTCGCTGGCATTGTAATTTACATGCATTTGTTTTCAGATAGGACTTCTGAATTGTCCAAAGTAACACCGTGGCTTATGGTTTCTCTCTCTGGGGATTTAAACAGTGCTTTGTGTAGGCACCATCCAAAGCATCAGCATTGTGATTACCATTGTTAGAATAACTTGTGAAAGCACCAGCTAGTGTGGTTCTCGGAATAGCATTCTAAAGAAATCCCCTGATCTCTTTTTAAAAACACACTAAGGACTGGCATTGATTTAGCTGTACTCTGGGCCAGACTCTGTGGAGGCACACCAATTAACCCTTATCCACGCTCATGAACTTTCTCTCACATGCCTTGGGTTTTACTGGACAGAGACTGAGATAAAGCTTTGTGCAGGTAGAAAATTTGGGAGAAGGGAATCCTTCAGAGCATAAATGAGGCTGGAAAAATCAAGATAAAAAGACTAAGAGCCAAGTAAGCACCCAAGAGGGGTGCATTGATTAGGCAACAGTGACAACAGGCATTTAATTCTATTTAGCCTTCTAAAAACTGGACATGTGTCTCCTGTGATTGTCAAGCAGAAGGGCAGGGAGCAAGGGTATTTTTCACTGATTTCCATGTCCAAATAGTAAGTAGTAACCCCAGAAAGAATAATTCCTCCCAGGGAAGAGAGTAGAGAAAGTGGGCCTTGGCTGCATGCAGGAAAGAGAGTGGATGAGCCCAACAAGGACTGACTGTAGACACAATTCAATCAGATCCAGGATGAAGTCATAACAATACAGTCTGTCACAACTATCATTCCATGTTGCAGAAAGGAAACTGAGGCACATGACAATTTCCTCAACTGTCCCAAGTCTAGAACCCTACTGGAACCAGACTGGAAAGTTGATGAGGCTTCATGCCACAACTGCCATGGAGCTCTACTGGGTGATTTGCACAACCCACTCATCAGCACAACTCAGAATCCATCTTTGTGACATTCATTCAGATGTGGCATTTCCTCCTGGGGAATTAATTTTATTTTCACTCATCCAACAACAACATCGAAAAATGTTTCTATGGTGTTATGATTGCATTCTTGGGAGACAAACAGCTCTCTTATATTTGAGGCCAGGTTTAAGGAGACGTTCAAGGAGGGAAAACAGCTCAAGCAATCACTAGAGCTCAGAAACAGCTTTATAATTTTTATTAAAATGTTATTCTTCAAAGAGTATAGAAATACACTAGGTGACAACCTGTTAAACATCAGCCTTCTCTTCCAAACACACATGAGAATTTGGTGAACCAAACTCTGCTATTGAGAATTTATTAAGACATAACGTACATACTGTCAGGATGACAGCAACACAAGTACATTTCACAGGTTCTTCTCAGGTACATAGAATTTTCTGACAGATTACTTTTGCCCTTAGTAAAAGCTGTAACAATTAAGAAGGCTTTGAAAGATGAGCTTGGAGGGCCGCAGCATTAACACAGCATCAGGACCAAGAGCTACAGATGGCATGTACACAGAGCCCAGAGGGACTTGGAGCCTCAAGATGGGTGCAGTGCCCTGTCTCTAACATGAGCAAACAAGCCTGTGAGGTGTGCACAGAGAGGAAGGCATTCCCTCTCCAAGGAGAAGGAGTTGGGGTTCACAGGACGTAACACAACAGAAGAAAAGGAGTCTCCCTACACACGGACTGAGCTTCTGCCTAGGGGAGATGGACCAGCATGACTAAATGGGCTGCTAGGACCACTGCCTTTGAGATGTAGAAGTTTGTCTGTAAATAACACCCATCCATTCAAGGCACCGGACTGGCTCCACCAAGTACCACGAACAAGAACAAAACACCCTAAAGAAGAGCAGAGCTGCCAACTTGATGTAAGAGGGGAGGCCTGGTACATCAGTCCCAGAGTCGCTCACACATGAGAAGCAGGACACTGAGCTGCTGAAAGACCACATTCTCCCATCCACCACAGCTCCTGTCGAAACTTCACTAGGAAGTAGGGGGTGAAGTGCTAAATCGGGGTGGGTATTGCGCTAGCATTTCACAATCATTATTTCCCCCTGCTCTGCTCAGCTGCAGTGGGAACCAGAATCATGGAACATACTGAAAATGAGACTGGCAGGTGAGCCCAGACTGTAGGTCAGACTAACAAGTCCTGGGCAGAATCGCTTGTACTAATCAAGGACTTTTACCTTAAAGGTGCCAAAGGACCCAGTGCATGTCACCTACCTTTCTTCGGCACCATTTAGTTCCAAACATTTTCCAAGTATGACATTTTACTCTGTGCCTATACATCATTCAATATATCCTACTATACTGACTCTAGTCTTTTGTTCTAGATCATGCCAAAGAAAGAAAGGCTACGCATCGTGGGCATTTCCCAGCCTGTTTCACCACCACAAGGCTTCCCTTTTTGTCGCTGAACAAGTACAGTTTAAAAATGCACACACAGCGAAGGGTTGGCAGTGGTTTCCAGGCAGCACTGCTGACTGGTGACAGCGGGTATGTTTGTTGGATACTTTGGAGATAACAACAGGGTGGAGAGAGAATCAAGGACAAAAAGGCTACCTCAGACACTGCCCTGTCCGCCGTAAGGTAGGACCAGTCATCCCTGCTTTAATGACCCCGAAATCCAGCCGAGGGGTATCAGCAAACAGGAGTCAGGTGATTGCAAAATCTAGGGAACAGCAAAAAAAAAAAAAAAAAACAAAAACCAAAGAATTTAAAAACCAAATCATCTTCTTCTTTGTGTCCATTGAAGCTCATAATTATCCTGGGCCTCCTTGGAGTGCCTGCTCCCTTTGAGTTCTCTGCTGCACACAGGGAAAGGAGGAATCTCCCAGAAAAATGTGCAGAGAGGGCGCTCAGACCTGTCCCATTCTGCCCAGCTTACACTGAATATGACAAAGGACACAGATCACTAAGATAGATAATATATACTCCCTCAATAAAGAGGACATTGGGTTTATGTAGACTCCCCTTTCACTCAGAAGCATCTGCCCCATGGAGGAGTTATCACCCCACAGTGGCTTGCAGCCAGAGTGAAGGGAGAAGAGGGATACACAAGCTCCCAGTCGCTTTCAGGCACTCACAGGCCTTCCTAGGAGTCTACCTTTGGAAAAATGCTCACTTTATTGTTTCTGCTCATCTTCCGCTCCACCCTATTCACTCTGGGCACCTTTGTCTGGATCAGCTCTTCTGGGGTATTGCCCAGTGGGGGAAGCAGCCTCTTCTTGCTATTTCGGGTCTCAGAGAGCCACTGAGGGGGCAACTCGAAAGGCCCAAAGCCAAACTGCAGGGAATACTTGTCAGGGAATAGCCCAGGTTCCACGGGGGCTACTGGGGACACCCGAGACACAGAGTCCACTGTGCCTGGGGGTGGCACAGAGGGTGCAAGCTGTGGCTCCTGCTCGTCCTCTGGGCAGGAAGTGAGCGCCTCCTTGGCCTGGAAATCGGCTGAGCCAAGATACTTGGCCTCACTCTCTTCCTCATCCTCCGAGGGCTTAAAGATCTGTTGCTGCCCAATGTGGAACATCTCCAAGAGCTGGCTACCAGAGCGCATGCTGGGCTCAAGGCTGGGCTCAGCCACCCCACTCCCTGTACTAACCACATTGCGGCGGCTGTACCGGTGGTGCAACTGCACCAGGGTCCCCACCAAGCACTTGCGTACCGATTTGTTCACAGTTAGGAAGAGCACAGGGTTGGCCAACAGAGAGACTTTGGGCAGCCAAATGGCCGTGAGAAGCAAGAAGACAGACGTGTTAGGTACATTGAGCACAGTCTGGTAGACAACCAGGGTGGCATAGGGTACACTGCAGAGGATGAAAACTGTCACCATGGAGAGCAGGGTGGCATGTAGCTCTGCCTCCCGCTGGGAGGCATAGGGGATAGAGATGGTGTTCTGTGGGGTCCTCAGTGCAGCAATGATGACTTTCTTCTTCTGGCTGGCACTCAGGGCCCTCCGGATCAGGATTAGGAAGAGGAACACCACAGCCACAGGCACAATGACCGTGGTGACATTGTAGATCAGAACATACACCAGGTGGCCCAAGGAGTTGCTCCAGACTTCCGTGCAGGTGGACATAGCATAGATGTCAGCTACATTGGTCACAGCAAACACAGGGACACTGGCCACCACTGCATGAGCCCAGATGTACATCACTAGCTCCCGAGACTTGGCATCAGATATTTTTCTCTCCAGAGGATAGAGGACTGAATAGTACCTGCATGATAGAAAAGCAAAATTCATTTCACAGGGAAGAAAAGCACTCCTGAAGTTAAGGGAACCTAAACTAGCAAAAGTAGGCAGGAGGGGACAAGAACGGAGTCAGGTGGGATCATTTGAAAAAGCCAGGAAGCCAGACCTTACGTTTTGAGGACTCTAAGGTACAATGAGGAGGACAATAAGCCAAGAAAGTTGTCTGAAGATGCAGAGGAAAGCCCCGTCTCCAGGCATCTCTTAAGACTCCATCAGGAAAACAAGCAAATCAATTCAATTCACGGCTAGCCTTGGAATTATCGCCACCAGGACTAAGATCTCCTATGCTCTCGACATAAAGGCTACAGATCCTTAGACGCCCCCGAGCAAAGGATATCTAGTTTTCAATGTAATGGTAAGGGGTACCTTGTAAAATTTCTACACGGAAAAGCCTCTGAGAAACTTAAAAGCCACTGCCAAAACAAATTTGTCTACACATATATCAAAAGCAGACTCACCCACCCTCAGTCCATACACTGCAATTATTAGCCTCTAAGGCTGCCCGTGGCAGAAGATACCCAGGTGAATGATGGACCTCAAGCAAATACAGCCAATCTTGTGGTGTTTGCCCAGCGGCCAGTTATCATAACTCTAAGAGCAACCAGCAGGTCTGAAAGGCCTGTGTGATCAATTGGTTTTTAAAATCATATAGGATTTTCCTCCCTCTAAGCTACAATTTAATCATTCTGTAACTATCAAAGAAGAATTGCCAATGTACCTTGTTTTTATGTCATCAATGACCTGGGAGAATTGAGTAGTTTCCTACACATCGCCTAGGGGCTGCCACACTAGAGGTGTGGTGAGATGTTTCATATTAGCTCTGCTGACAGCCAACACTGGAGTTGATCTCCCTACCCTGATAGCAGTCCCTCACTCGTGGCGACAGATGAGAATGAACCACAACAGATGCTGTGGGCATGCTTGTGCCAGACTGAGTTACAAACTTGAAAAGTTAGCAGGAACATCTCTGCACTCCATGAGGAGTAGGAGGTTGGCCCAGAGCATGTACAGCTACCTGGGGAACTATCAGAGAAAGTGGCACTGTTGTGGAGCCTGATGGAATGTTCCAAGACACAGACATGATACAAGTCCTGCACAGGCCATAGGTGATCACAGAAGGGTGGAGCAATGTGAAGTGGGGTCTACTTATTTAGGCCCCCATGGAAGAAAAGAAAAGATTGTACATGAACAATGCATGTTCTAAAAATGCCTTAGCTCTGAATACAGATCAACGTTTCTAATCACAACTTAATAGACATCCAATGAGACCACTCTCACACATGAAAAATGGGTTTAAGGAGTGCCCTGGCTCTGGTTCCCATCTGCTCAACACAATCATCTCCCCAGCCTGTTACACACTGGGAAATAAAATATAAGATGTGCACACAGCTCATCAGAAAGAATGCTCTCAGTGTGTGCATCTCTAAGAAGAGGATGCAGGAAGTGTAGGAGGGCCCCCTAATTAACTTGCTGATTTAGTGTCATGAAGTAAGCAGATGCAAGGAAGAGAAAAGATCCTTTTACCTTCTTCAAGTGCACCTCACTGATGTCTGCAATTAACTTATATCTCTGAATAATAAAATAGGAACTTATCAGCCTGGATTTACTACTAAAGCATTTGTTTACTTTTTTTGTATGAGTGATGGTTTTTCAAATGCAATGGCTTCTCAGCCAGGAGGTAAACCGAGAATTTTTTTTATTGTTTTTATATTTTCATGTCTAAGATCAAGGGCCTACACAAAACAAACTATTGTGCTGATCTGTGGTATAACAACAATAATATGATCCAAATTATACAATCCATTCTCATTGAGTCCTATTCTTTAGAAGTTTTCCACATTGGTCTGGGGAGATGGCTCAGTGGTTATAAACATCCGTAGCTCTTCCCGAGGACCTGAGCTCAGTTCCCAGAACCCACATAGCAGCTCACAACTGAACCTGTTCCAAGGGATCTCAGGCCTTCTTCTGACTGCGGGCACCAGACACATACACATATGCAAACAAAATGCACATATACATAAAGTAAAAGTTTTAAATATAAAATAATAAAAAAAAAACCTTTCAGCATTCATAGTAACCAAAAACTGGGAAATACATAACCATCAATTGGTAAATGAATAACCAAACTGTGGTGGGCCCAAAATGGACTTTTATGTGCCCATAAGAAACTAATGGGATGCTGATACATGCTCTGACATGCTAAGTGAAAGAGACTAGAAGCAAAAGACCCTGAGCTGTGTGAGTCCTATTATATCAACTGCCCTACAAAGGCAGACAAAGCTGGGAAGCAGATACGGGGCTGCCTGAGGTATGGTGATAGGAATGGCGGATATGGGAGCAAGGACCAACCAACATGAGGTTTCATGGGAAAGTTACAGAAAGTCTGACACTACAGACTGTACTACAGGCACAATTCAAAGGAGGTACGAAGGCTCACTGACCTGAATCTTAAAATAGGTGATTTTTATAACATGTAATCTATATCCCAAAGCTATTTTTAAAAACTTGCTGAAAAAAAGGTCCATGATGTAAAAGTGAAGGCTTAGCCCTTCGCTAACACCAGGTGTGGTGATGGGCATCTATTGTCCCAGCTAATAGAAAGGCTGAAGCAGGAGGATCGCTTGGGCCTAAGAATTTGAAGCTGTGCTAGACAACACAGAGAGACACCACCTTTAAAAAGCAAAACAAAAAAAGGGACTCGACCAGGGCAGAAGGGAATCATAGAAGGACGCTTGCCATGACGAAATGACCCAGCAGACATCAAAGCATCACAATCCCATCAGAAGGTAAACTGAGGCAAGCATTCTCCATCCACGTCAGGAGACCCGGCAGTACCTAAGGCATTTGATCTATTTACAAACACCCACTGAAAGTGATGAAAGAGAAAACAGGGCTGTGTGAAACCCTGGAATGAATCCCTCTGGGGAATTCTGGGTCCTCTGGTCCATCTAACCACCCCTTAAATAACCACTGAATCGTTCCCTTTTTCTTCCAGAAACACTTTCATCCTGCATCAAAGAGGCCTAATTGCAAAGTTATCAACCAGATGAGCAAGCCACTTCAGACCACAGTGCAAATACCAATCCCAACCAGGCTGGAACAGCACCAGGGTCCAGTAGCATCCTGGTGCATAAACCAACTCATCCTTTTAGGACTGTGTTTTGGACACACATTCTCTTTCTAATGGTCACAAGCAAACTAAACAAGAAACCAGCATTAACTACGTGTCATTCACATTATGATTCTCATTTTTCAATACATTTAAAAGAACAAAATCTCAGTGCTGGAGAGATGGTTAAGTGTTTATTTAAGAGCACTTGCTGCTCATTTGGAAGGCCCAAGTTTAGTTCATAACATCCACGCTAAGCAGCTCACAAATGCCTGTAACTCCAACTCCAGGGCATGAAAATCTAACACCCTCTTCAGACTTACACACACACACACACACACACACACACACACACACACACAAATAAAAGTTAAATAAATTCAGTTACCTGTCCAGGGCAATGGCAGGAAAACTGAGGACAGTCACAGAGCAGAACACCTTGTGTAGGAATTTGAGCACCTTGCAGAAGAGCATCGTGTAGATCCACCAGCAACAGTGAGGGCTGGTGCTCAGGATGATGTCGAAGGGCACACAGACCACACTGGCACAAATCCCGGAGCAGGCCAGGTTTTTAATGAACCTGTTGGTGACAGATTTGAACACTGTTGTGCGGCAAGTTGACCATAACACCATGAAGTTTCCTGTCCAGATATGTTAAAAAAAAAAAAAAAGTAAAAGTGAATTAAGGATTTAAATAAAGAGGAAAGATGACAAAAAAGAAAAAAGAAAAGAAAAGAAACACAGGTTAAATATTTTAACATGTTAAAAGTTTATTTCAAGGCTATTCCAGGATATAGTGTCAATTTATGCAAAATTATTAGAGCACACACATACCAAAAATTCTACATGAAATTTCAGTGCTACTTTTTATGTAATTCCAAAAGATACTCTGCAATGATGGAGCAGTCTTATTGGCAGTATAAAAAAAAAATCACTCAGGTCTCAAGCAATTCTATTTTTATTTTATTTTATTTTTTTCTTTTAAAGCAAGGTCTCATATAGCCCATGGTGACCTTGAACTTCTGATCCTTCTGAGTGTGTTCACTACATCCAGTTTATAAAGTGCTTGTAATCAAGCCCAGGGCTTTGTGTATGCACTAACTGCTGGCTCTGCCCATCAGGCTGCCTATTCTTCTCAAATTTGCTAATGACTTCCACGTTGTAGAACAACCCAACTTTTTTTTTTTTTTTTTTTTTTACAATTTTCTAGTATCTCAACAGAGGGAAGCAAGTGAATTTTAATGATATATTTTACCTAACCCAATTAATCCTAAACATTGTGATTTATTTAACCCAATTAAATCCCAAATATATGATTCAATACATCATTACTGATAAATTATTGATAAACATTTTCACATTCTTGCTTTTGTGCCGTCTTCAAAATT
Organism: Montemys delectorum; assembly: GCA_019843815.1. Classification (NCBI taxonomy): domain Eukaryota; kingdom Metazoa; phylum Chordata; class Mammalia; order Rodentia; family Muridae; genus Montemys; species Montemys delectorum. The sequence goes on along the minus strand of JADRCD010194156.1, from coordinate 16,986 downwards.
CAGTGTGGTTTGTTTGTTTGTTTGTTTGTTTGTTTTTGCTTTTACATTTCCAGACTATCTCAGTTTGAAATGGTCACATTTAAAGTGCTTAGAGGCCACAAGCAGTGAATTAGTGTGCTTTCCATCGCTGCCATAAACACCATGATCAAAAACAACTTGGCTCACATTCCACCACGGTGTATCATCTAGGAAACCTGGGAAAGAGATAAAGCAGGAACCTGGCATCAAGACCTGAAGAGGACCGTGGAGGAGTGCTGTTTACTGGCTTGCTCTCCAGAGGCTACCTTCACGTTCCCCGCCCTGCCTGTCCATGGCTGGCACTGCCCATGTGAGCTGGGCCCTCCCACATCAATCATTAGTCAAGAAAATGCCCCACAGAGTTGTCACAGGCCAATCTGATGTTTGTATTTGTACTGGCTGGTTTTGTGTGTCAACTTGACACAGGCTGGAGTTATCACAGAGAAGGGAGCTTCAGTTGGGGAAGTGCCTCCATGAGGCCCAGCTGTGGGGCATTTTCTCAATTAGTGATCAAGTGGGGAGGGCCCCTTGTGGGTGGTACCATTCCTAGTCTGAAAGTCTTCCGGTTCTATAAGAGAGCAGGCTGAGCAAGCCAGGGGGACCAAGCCAGTAAGGAACATCCCTCCATGGCCTCTGCATCAGCTCCTGCTTCCTGACCTGCTTGAGTTCCAGTCCTGACTTCCTTTGGTGATCAACAGCCATGTGGAAGTAAGCTGAATAAACCCTTTCCTCCCCAACTTGCTTCTTGGTCATGATGTTTGTGCAGGATTAGAAACCCTGACTAAGACAGTGTTTTTCTCAATTAAGATTCCCTTTCCCAGATCACTCTTATTTGTGTCAAGTTGACAAAACAAAACAAAACAAAAAAAAAAAAACAAAAAAACAAAACCTACCAGTACCTGTAACTAGTGACCCATACACTGGACAGTGAAATTCTAGATTTTGCTTAACAATGGCCTCATCAACTCCCTCTCTTTGATGGTCCCTCCCCCTCTGCTTTCACAATCTACATTCTCCTAGCTTGTTCCTACCCTCTCACTTCCTTCAGCTTCTGATTGGTCTTTTCCAGGGACTCATCGTTGCTACAGCTTCTTCCTAGTTAGACTACCTTTTCCCGTGACTTCCCATCAAAATGCTGATGACCCCAGATTCATGTCCCAAAGAAGGCTTTTCCTCTTGCCAGACTCCTATTTCCAGCTAAGCCTGATTTCTTATAGCTCTCTCAATGTGTCAGCCTCCAGGACCTGTGTGTACAATCTGGTGTCTGCCGGTCTAACCTCACACCTTTCCTCCTCTGGTTTGCAGGACTTCAACTCTGGCTGCTCTTGAGCTACACCAAGGTTAACACTAACCACATGTGTCTTTGTGTAACATTTCTAGATTGCCTGGAATGTTCTTCATGAGTCTGGTTCCTTTTAAGCCAGGTTCTAGTTTAAATACTGTCTCCTCTAAAAGCCCTTCTCTGACTATCTCTCTGTTTTAAACACATGCATTTCCTCCTCCACTGTACATTACAATACCCTACTGTGCCTTTACAGCACATCCCTAATTATTATTAGCCATTTGTTTCTCTCTCATTGGGGAAAAAATATGTCACCCTTGTTCAGTTACAAGTCCACACATAGTTCAATATTAGGAAGAGTAGGCATCTTATAAATAATTGTTAAATAAATGGATTTATAAAAGTACATGGGCAGACAGCAATCAGAAGTCCCTGCGGTGCAACTATCCATTTTGGGAGTATGTATGTCATCATCAGAGTTTCCAAACTAAACTCTAAGTCAGAATGACATACTGGATGGAAGCCTGATTGGGACTGAAGAGCTGCAACTGCAGAGATGCCCCAGCACAGCCAGCTCTAAACTCAACCCTCAGACTCCTAGATATGGAGCCTGAAGCCTGTCAAGCTGGCCAGAGTCCATCTTCAGATATACTACACAGCCTATCCTTAAGGACACTGCTTGCTCTTGTGCATCTGCCCAGAGGATGCCTCCTAATAAGCCAATCTGACAGCAGAGCCATGCGCTATGGGAAGGACATGGTGCTAAGCAGGCCACAGGATATCCAGAGCTCCAGACAGGGTCACTCCAAGGAGCTGCCTTGGTCCCTGAATATGTACAGAACTTACTGCCAGGCTCTCAAACACAATGTTCTGTGATCTAGACAATGTAGAAAAATCAACTGATATATCTAGGTAGGTGGACCAGCTCTTTCCAGGAATTCTCTCCAGCTCTACAGCACTGTGTATTAGTTTGGTGATGGTGACTCAATAAGAAAACATCAACAGTGTTCACACTCACACACACACACACACACACACACACACACACACACCTATTCAGGATAAGAGTTGTTTATACTGATGCCACTGTCACCATGGTGATAAACTGAACGATAATGATGTATGGGCATCCTCCTGATTTGGAAGCCTTTCTTTACTGGTACACAGATTAGAGTCTGACCAAAGCATCTTTCTTTACATAGTGTTACAGGCAAGACTTAAAAATCTGTTCAGGATCTATTAATGGAATAGTCTACTGGAAGATATTGTCCATGAAGAGATGTACACATTGTGCTATCTTTTATTTTCACTGCTAGGAGAGTCTTTATTCCTTGAGAGACTTCCCATAAATAAACTACTTCCTTGGTGAGACTCAAAATCCTGAGGATTTTCTTGTTGTTGCTGTTGTTGTTGTTGTTGTTGTTGTTGTTTTAATGTGTGTGTGTGTGTGTGTGTGTGTGTGTGTGTGTGTGTATACACATGTACCTGTGTTGGTTGGGGTGCCATGGTGCATATGTGGTGGTCAGCCACCATTATGAAACTTTTGTCCATCAGACTCTGATCTCCAGAGTCATTCTGCACTGGCCCCACAGTCTGTATACACACATTTGAAACAACATATATTTTAGATTTTCAGTCCATAATTTTAACCCTGTCACCCACATTTAAGTCTCCTTCTGTAGCACCGTGGGGGCTGCTGGCACCTCAGCACTTGGAGCCATCCGTCCCAGAGTTGTCTGGGTCAGATCTGTGGTCCTAAAGTACCACTGGCAGCAGGCTCACCAAGCCTTCGCACACACTCCCGGGCTGGACCACTCTTTCCAACCTGGGAAGCCTTTCCACGGAGTCCACGGCAGGAAGCCAGCACATTCCCACGGTGGGTCCCCTGGTAGGCTCAGGGGGTGCCTGTTAGAGGACTATGGCTCACTGAGTCCAACACCACCTTCCTGGATGAGGAAGCCCTGACAATGACTACCTCTGAGGGAGGCTGGCAAAAGCATCTAGTGCTGAACTACTGAGCCAAGAGTGTAAGAAGTGCCTGGAAAGTGCCTTCCAAATCAGGGGATGCCCATACATTATTACTGTTCAGTTTATCACCATGGTGACAGTGGCATCAGTATAAGCAACTCTTATCCTGAGTAAGTGGGAATGTGCTTATGCATGTGTGTGCAGTGTGTGTGTGTGTGTGTGTGTGTGTGTGTGTGTGTGTGTGTGTGTAAATACTTGTAATGTTTATTTATTGAGTAACCATATGTCACCAAGTCTCCAGCCCCAAGCCCATAGTTCATAAACCGACATGACCACTGGGATCACCCGGAAACTTTTAAAGTACAGAATCCCTACATCTAACCCTACTACATCAGAACCTTGGGGAGCCTGGGAATCTTCAATTTCATGTGCGCAGCAGGAAATTTGGATAGAGTAACCACACCTACCTCCACCAAACCCAGCACCTCAGGAACACTACATTCAGGATTCCTTAAACAAAAAGAGAAACACACCCTCTCTCACAACATAAAGGCAAACACAGAAATCTCAGAGAACTCTAAAAACAAGCATCCACGGAGCCTGGAGGGTATCCTTCTCCATCAAGAATCAGGGTGGAGCCTGACCCCTCTTCGGTGTGGGAAGAGCCCCAGCCACATGCAGCTCTTCCTTTGGGATTAGCAACACCAGACCCAGTTTTAATTTTCTATAACTGACCTTCTTTGATACTGTTTGTATCTCTCCCAACAGACCCATTGGGCAATCAGAAAATGAGAAGATTTTAATTAGCTTTAATAGATATATTCCTAGCACCCCTGTTTCCTGGAGTGGCCCTTAAGTATACTGGAACTAGCTACTTGGTTTTAGAAAGAAGAAAGGAAGTTGGGGTGGAGAAGTTGCTCCCTAAAAGCTGTGCAGGGGAGGAGACTGCTTGGTAGAGTAAGAGAGTGAGATCCCAGAGGCCTGCTTCCCAGAGGCTGGCTAGCCAGGGCGCTATTCTGGTTGCTGCAGCCTGGGAGCCATCAGGCCCACTCTAGTTATGTCTAGTCTGAGCTTCAGGTTTCTTGTGTTTCTCAACGAAATGCCTTTGTAAGTGATTACCAAGCTGATGTAGAACCAATTTTTAAGATGTAGACAACAGGGGCTGGAGAGATGGCTCAGTGGTTAAGAGTACTGACTGCTCTTCCAGAGGTCCTGAGTTCAATTCCCAGCAACCACATGGTGGTTCACAACCATCTGTAATGAGATCCGACGCCCTCTTCTGGTGTGTCCGAAGACAGCTACAGTGTACTCATATAAATGAAATAAAAGAAAAAACTTTATAAAGGACAAGGGCTGAAGAGATGACTCAGCCGCCAAGAATGCCTACTGCTCTTCCAGAGCTGGGTTCCCAGAAACCATGAGAGGCAGCTCACAACTGCCTGTAACTCCAGCTCTAGGGGGTACCCCTTTTCTGGCCTGACTATATGGGTTCCTGCACACAGGTGGCCTGTATGCACACACACACACACACACACACACACACACACACACACACCTTTTTTAAGCCTACAAAAGAAAGAGTTAAGAAGTAAAACCACCCAGTGATTACCTATTGAAAACTTTAGGGATGCTTTTCACAGATGGGGACTTTTGTCAGTGCCAGTGGTACCAAACTATGCATACTGCACAAAATCTAGGCATTATGCGGGCTATGTTTCTGTAACAATAAGTAAAAGTAGATACATATCATCATCTTGACAGCTAAATAAAACAATAGTGCTTTTCTAGTTACATCCCAATTAATTTATTTACTGTATACTAGTGGACTTTAAGCTCTTTCTAATACTCCATTATTGTACAGAGCTGGATACAAAACCAAACTGCATATTTATTGACGAGAAATTCCTATGAGCATTTCTCTGTATGTGTGAATATATATAATATATATATGTATATATATACATATATATATCCAATGACCCTCTACAAATGCCATGGAAAAATTGGTTTCTCTAAATGCTTAAGGAAAGTTTTTAGCATTATTTATTTATTTATTATTAAGATAATAATTTTCACAGTACTGGGATTAAATTTAGACCCTTTTAAATGTCAGGCAAGTGTTATACCAAACTATATTATCTCCAGTGCATCTTACTGTGTGTACATGTGTGTGTGTGCATATGTGTGCATGTGTGTGATCATTCCTTGATTCAGAGAGAGTGACTGACCAATGAGCTCCAGTAGTACACCTCTACCCCCATCTCTTTCTCCTAAACATTGGGATTAGGGGAGTGTATCACCTTGCCTGGCTTTTTACATTGATGCTTGAGATCAAAAATCATGTCCTCATGCTTGTGACTGAGTTGTATCCACAGCCATTTTTGTTTTGAGGCAAGGTCTCACCACGTTGCCCTGGATAGCCTTGAACCTGGCTCTGGAGCTCAGACGAACCTTGAGTTTGTGATCTTCCTGCTTCAGCTGGCCAAGCAGCTGGGATTAAAGCCTCTTCCAGGCCTGGTTTCAGTATCTTTTACTTCTGCACTGCTACCTTCCTATTTATTCTCCTGGACCAGTACTGGATGTGCATCAGATCTCACCCACAGTATACGTCATTTATGTCTTCAACAATTACCCTCTTCTACAAACTGGGAAAGATTTCTCAAATCGCCCACCATTTTATTAAATCCTAATTCATCAGAGGTAATCAAACCCAACTTTAAAAAATATATTTGTGGTGGTTTGAGTATGGTTGGCCCATGGGAAGTGGCACAATTAGAAGGTGTGGCTTTGTTGGAATGGGCGTGGCTTTGTTGAGGAATATGTCACTGTGTAGGCAGGCTTTGAGGTCTCTGAGCACTCAAGCTCCACTCAGTGCAGAGGACAAGTCTCTCTCTTGGCTGCTTTCTGGATCAAAAAGTAGAACTCTCTGCCCTTTCTGCAGCACCATGTCGGCCTGGATGCTGTCCTGCTTCTCACCAGCCCCAAGTCAATGTTGTCCTTTATAAGAGTTGTCCAGGCCATGGTGTCTCTACAGCAATGGAAATCCTAATTAAGACAGTATTTCAGCAATGTCAAGCAACCTATTCTGTCTTCCAACATTGTTAGTTTTTGTGGTTTTCTTCCTTTTTATAATAATAATCCAATCATCTTTATGCACTTGTAGTTTCTTTCAAGTTATTCTACTTTACCTGTTTCTAGAAGTGCTAGTTTTCCCATTGGCTGGGCCTACTGGTCCTCCTTTACAGTTTGTTCGAATAGCCTTTTAAAATATTTTACTTATATTTATATTTATTTTATTAACATATTTCATAAGTATATTAAAATTGTAAAATAAAATTATACATAATAAGTATATAATACATAAAATAAATATACAAACAATTAAAATATAAGTATTACAAATAATATAAAACAAATATATAAATAATAATATATAACTATATAAATAATAAATATGCAATGTGTTTATTTTATGTTTATGAATGTTTCCCATGCATTTAATTTACATCTGTGCACCAAGTGCATGCTATATCAATGGAGGCCAGAAGAGGGTATTGGTTTCTCTGGAGCTGGAGGTCAGATAGTTGTGAGCTACCTGACGTGGATGCTGGGAACCAAACTCAGATCCTCTGGAAAAGGAATAAGCACTCTTAATCAGTGAGCCATCTCAACAGTTCCTGGGGCAGGGAGGAGCAGAGGGGAGGATAAAAATGTCATTTGGCCAAGGATATATTACAGATAATAAAACAATTATAAGGATATCTAATTTTTTGTTTTGTTTTGTTTTACTTTAAAAACAGCATTATCCATAATCTTCCCATAGGTAGCAGTAAGTCCTCTAATTTCTCACAAGATAAGCAATCAATAATTTTAATAATAAAAAAAATACTCATTCTTAACCCTGTCACTAGGAAGTCAAAAACCTCCCTAAGGACACTCTTCCATTTTCTTTCAGCATGACTCTATGTGGATTCTTTATAACACTGATGTTTTTTCTTCAAGTTGGTTATTTGCTTATAAAAAGTACATAAATAAGCCAAATACATGCTGCCGGAGGACAAAGAGGATGAGACTGAGTTCAGTCCATTTAAAGGTGTGGAGGTGCAAAGGGAACGGGACTGGTTTTACTAAAAGCTTTCAATCAATCTCTATTGCCACCAGTGAGAAATAAATAACTCCAAACTCTCCAACTCTGCATAATATCTTTTCTTTAAGACATGATACCTGGCTGCCCCTTGCTTACTACCCAGAGTGCAATGAAATGATCCTAGAGTCTGTCTTGGTCCTTGCTGTAGCAGACCACTGAGGCAAGAGAGCTGGTTAGCAAAGGAAGGGCACATAAGAAAGAAACACCTACCCCATCCATACCCACACCGCTGCTGCCGCCGCCACTGCCACTGCACCATCATCACCTCTGCCTCCATCACCACCACCTCCATCACCACTACCTCCATCACCACCATCATCACCACCATCACCACCACCTCCATCACCACCATCATCACCAC